>JAFFZR010027508.1:0-32832 GCA_018397195.1 Lethrus apterus | reverse complement strand
TAGAGAGTGTAAGAGTGTAAGTTCCGGATCCGGTTCCGATATCGGATCCGGATCCGATATCCAGATATCGGATCCAGATCCGGATAGTACATCGAACCCAGATATCCGGATCTTCGGGTATCCGGATAGTTTTGGATCCGGATATCCGGATCCTAATATCAACGGATTTTGCCAGCACTAGTATTTGATTCTTGTCGCCACATTTCAAATAATACTCGTTGACTGATGTGGTATAGCGCTACTGAAAAAATAATTACAAGAAATTATGACAAATTATGACTATAAATTCTAGGTATTCTGCTTTACATACAAAGACCTAACAACTATAAAAAACTGTAGGTGTGCAAAGGTCTGCGATTTAAGATATCGTTGCTTAAAGGTAAACGTTCAGAAGTTATACGTAATTAACAAGTACTAAATAAATTGTAATAAATTATACAAAGTAGATAAAGTTTTTTATTAAAACAAGTAATAAAAATTGATAACACACTTTCTATTGATATATCCGTAACATTTACGCAAACTTTAATCTTAACACTTTTACACAAAACTGTTAACAAATTGAAGTGACAAATAGCACTGATAGAGAAATAATGACCAGTCAACGATTTTGTACCGTTTCTAAGGACGTTTCTAAGGCAGTGGTGTTGTCGAGCCGGAACGCTCCGGAACGTCGTTCCGGTACTTCCTTTTTGGACAGGAACGCGTTCCGGAACTAAAGATGATTTCTGATAACGAGAATTGGCTGACGTATTGAAAAAAACATTAAAAAGAATTGCTGATTTTTTTTTTTTTTTTTTAATTTTTGACGAATTTTTATATGTATTATTATAAACAAGGGTTTGAACCGAACCCGAACCGGAACAAAAACCGGAACGAACCGGCTTGTTTTTCCGAACCGTGAACCGGAGTCCGGAACGCGTTCCGGTAAAAAAAAAATTAGCACAACACCACTGATTTAAGGTATAAATCTCTAACCGTACATGAAATTATGCTTCCTTTATAAGTGATTAGAAGTAAAATTCCCGGAATTTAAGATAATAAAATTTAGGGTTTTGTCCACCTAGATTTGCTATTTGAACCACTGTGCGTCGGAGCAACAAAATTAATTACAAACCGAAAAAAGATTTTGAAACGTTTTTGTCGTTTGGTTTGAGTTTCGTTGGATTAACCACTATATATTTGTTTATTTTTTTATTGAAACGAGGGCAGATTCCAAGGAATCCACAGCACTTAGACCTAGAGGTCCATTGTGCATCCGCTAAGTGTGGATGAGTTGTTTTTTCTTTTCTACCTCTAAAGCACCGTTAATTGAGTTGAACCGAGTCGGACATGAGAGAGAATCGAACCCGAGACTCCCACATGGCAGACCACGATCCAACCAACTAGCCCACTTCGGTGATCATTAACCACTTTTTACAGTGCTTATTTCGTTCTGGTCCTCAAGGTAAATGGTATGACTGATCCAGGACAAAATGCAGGGGTAGCTGGATTAGCCACTTTTCCGCGATTTTTCTTTTTCCTCAGTACTTACTTCGTCCTGGTCCTCAAGGTAAATGGTAAAGCTTATCCAGGGCAAAATGCAGTAGTTGGATTAGTCAATTTTCCACGATATTTCCTCTTTCTCAGTACTTACTTCGTCCTGGTCTTCAAAGTAAATATTAATGCGTATCCAGGACAAAATGCTGGAGTAGTTGTATTAACCAATTGTCGACGTTTTTTTCTCTTCCTGAGTACTTACTTAATCCTGGTCTTCAAGGTAAAGGATAAGGCTGATCCAAGACAAAATACAGGAGTAGTTGTATTAGCCACTTTTCCACGATTTTTCCTCTTCGTCGGTATTTACTTCGTCCTGTTCCTCAAAGTAAATGGTGGAGCCAACCAAGGGCAAAAATCAGGAGTTTTTCTCAAATCCTTCTTAGTACCACGTGTTTATCAGAAAGCTCAAATGGCGACCTAAATAAAAAGAAATTTAACAATCCGAAGTCGCCATAAAACTGCAAAAATGGAAACTGCAAAATTTATTTTCCATTTTTCTGAAAAAAACTGATCAATTCTTAAAGTTCAGAGTTTGAGGCAAATAGGTGCCTTCAGATTACAAAACAAAAAAATTTTAACTTATATACAGGCTGTTCAAAGTTATATGCGCACTATTGCTATCTTCGTTATTTTTGGAGCTACAGAGTCGGTTAAATTAGCAAAGATACATTGATTTTTCCGCTGATTACAATGCTTCACACAAAAAAACAATTGCGCGTCACATTTCAGAGCCAACTCAGATAATTTGATTTTTTAAATGGAACACCCTATATATTTATGTAGCACTCGGTAGAAAATGAAATTTTGCACAAAATCTTCTTATACTACTATAAGTCAGAAATGAAAAACAAAAGAGCTACGACGACATTAATACAAGTCACCGCACATGTGATAACTTTGTTAGTAGAGTAGCTACAGTGTTGGTCAATACATCAAAAATGTGTAGTTTTTTCTACTGATTACAATAGCGTACTCAAAAAAACAGTTGCGAGTCGCATTTTCGAACTAACAAAAAAATATTTTATGAGACATCCTGTATATTTTCGAAAATGCGACTGGCAATTGTTTTTTGAGTATGCCATTGTAATCTAAAGGTTTGTATACAAAAATAATTTTATATCAATTCTAAGGATTAATTGCATTAAGTTGGATGGATTTCTAATGACCCTATTCACTTGGTTCTAAACACAATCTAATCCTATATGTCTGTCTTAAACCTACAAACCCAACCTAATTTTTTATAACCCAACCTAATCCTATATAACCCAAACTAACACTGACAAACCAACCTAATCCTATGCAACTCAACCTAATACTATACAACCCAACCTAATCTTATATAAAACGACCTAATCCTATATAGCTCAATCCAATCAAAATTAAACTAATACAATACAATTAAAACAGCTTGTGGATATGAAAAAACTGACTGTGATTTCAAAAGTTTGAAACAGATAATTTACCAAAACTAATTTATATGAGATTAGTAGTCTTGCTGAAAATGTACACAGTGGGATAATAAATATTTTAAGTTGGTTGGATTAGATTTCACATCACGATTCAAGAAAGCCAACGTGGTACGTATTACCTTGATCGCACATTAAGCCCAATTCTACTGTCCATTTAAAATCTATCGCAGTTATCATTTTACAGAAAATCGCGTTAGGTTTCAAAATTTTCATTTAGGTTTACCAACATTGTTTCTTATAGCTTTGAATGTATGGAAATTATTTATCCCAGATAATTTCAATTAGGTTGAATATGTTGAGGCTTCGCTTTAAAATCAAGCCTACTTTACGAATTTAGCACATTATACTGCATTAGGTTTGCATGCTTAAAATATTTATTAGCTCACTGTGTCAATTTTCAGCAACACTACGAAGCCTAATCACATGCCAAGTAAGTTGAAAGAGATAATTTTCCAACATTAATTTACATGTGATTGGGCTTTTAAATGTTGCTGAAAATTGACACAGTGGGCTAATAAATATTTTAATTTTTAGGTTGAATTAGGTTTCATACCAGGGTTCAAGAAAGCTAACATAGTATGTATTAGCTTGATCGTACATTAGGCCCAAATCGTAGTTATCATTTTTCGTAAAATCGCGTTTCAAAATTTTCATTAGGTTTCACAACATTGTTTCGTATAGCTTTGAATGTAGGGAAATTATTTATCGCAGATAATTTCAATTACGTTTAATATGTTGAGGCTTCGCTTTAATATCAAGCCTACTTTAGGAATTTAGTACATCATGCTGAATTAGGTTGTGGTACCATTACTTAGATTATTATTAATTAAACTAACAAAAGTAACAACAATAAATTTGATATTCAGTTAGGTTTGCCACCATACGCATAAATTCTGGTTAAATTTTAATTAGGTTGTACACAAAGACCTAAAATACAATCAAGAAATTAAGACAAGATAGGTTGATCCATTTTGTTTATATTCCCGTTGTTTCATTAGGTTGAGATGTCAAAGAATTAGGTTTGTTTTATTTTTTGTTGTTCTGCCACCTCAATTGGTCGAGCCTAATTACAGGGTGTTTTAGGTTTGCGGATACGATCGACTTACAACTGTTAGAAACCTATTCCATCGTACGTTGCAAGAATTAGGGAAACATGGAAAACCTAATCATAATAGTCGGTCCGAAGGCCAAAAGAAACGTTTTAGACTTTATCTCTGAAATAAAATTCCAATGTCCGTAACTGAGATTTGAACCTTAGACCTTGAGATTACTGACCTCCTGACTAAGCAACTAGACCAATCATCCTATTAGGTACAAGATATAAAGACAAATAATTGGATATTTTTTGTTTGGTTGGACCTGCATGTATGCTTTTGAATTAGGTTGGACGTACCAAAAAAATGTATAACGCAAAGCCAAACCTAAACCTAAGGTTACGCCAAACCTTAGAGATTGTCAAAACAAATAAATTGGGTATAAAGTATAAGATATAAAGACAAGTAATTGGATATTTTTTGTTAGGTTGGACCTGCATGTATGCTTTTGAATTAGGTTGGACGTACCAAAAAAATGTATAACGCAAAGCGTAACCTAAACCTAAGGTTGTGCGTATTAAGAGATTGTCAACACAAATAAATTGGTTAGATGGAGCCACAAATGTACTAGATATATGTCATTAGATTTGTGTCGCAAATAACTTGCAATTAAATTTTAAATTTAAAACGAAATTATGAAATCAAGAATGCTCTCCCTTTCATATAAATAGGGGGGATGGATAAAAAATCGATTTTCAAATTTTTAGAAATTCGTCGACTTTACTTTACTTGGCAATTTTTACCGTAATACAAACATTTTGTTTTTTTTTTATTAAATTGAATAACGAAATAAATTGTACTGTGTATTAGGTTGGATTAGGTTTGGATACATAAATAGTACTTTTTCAGAAGAATTTATTTTTAGTAAATTTTTACTGAAAACCTAATTAATATGCAGTCTGATGCAACCTAACTAAATATTATACATAAATATGTTGTAAATTCAACAATAACGCGCTCAGTCACGAAATTAGACTGAAAATGGTCTCAGCCTAAGCTGATCCAACCTAACTAAATATAATGAACCGACCAACCACTTATAAGCTTGTGTAAATTCAATATTGACATAAACTAGGTGAGCAACATGTATATATTGTATAAATTCCATGCTGAAAGTTTGTTCTAAACCTAATTAAATTGTACACCGCACTGCAATTTATCAACCAACCTAATTTTTCTTATAACTTATTACTCATTACCCAACAAACTTTACGAGCAACGTACGTGTCTAAATTTTAACTGTAAAATTACATTAAGCATTCAATTAAGTTTATGAACCCTAATCTTAGATAATTAAAATCACTCAAACCTAATCCCTTACGATTTTTCAAATTGTAAGGTTCTATAGATTCAACGTAAGAAATAAATCAACATCAACCTAATTAACATAATGTGAATGTGCTCATGATCACATCTCATATTAGGTTCTTTCCATTTTGTTTCAACCTAATTATAACGTTACGTCCCAACCTACTGGTTCAAACCTGATGCACGATCGAACCTAAAACTAGTAATTTTGTTGAAAGTCTATATGACAAGTTATTAGGTTAAAAAATGCTTTCCAAGAAGCCTATATCTTAGCACTCCGAGCGCAATCACATAGGATGTGCGTGGAGGTATCCTCATCTCCACATTTTCTACACATTAGATCATCTGTCACCCTCATAGTATGAAGGTGCTTATTTAGGTGATTTTGTCCTGTCACCAAGCTCAATGTTCGCCCCATTATTTCCCTATTGGGTTGGAGCAACCATGTCAGTCTGGGTCCCATTGAGGGCCTTTTAATAGGCATTCAATTGTGCCCGAGCATCTCTGAATAAATCAGGTTCCTTGGTACATAAAAGGCCGGTTTCAGGCCCGAGAGGGTCAGCCCCTTCCCTATCCAACTGGTCCGCCAGCAAGAAATAACATCAATAACAAGGAAGCGCGTCGAAGGAGGAGGTGTTAACGGGTAAGATGTGGGAATAAGTTATCATCAACAAAAATATGGTCTTTAGCATTAGCGGACGACGTCGTGTTGATGGCAGAGAGCGTGAAGAAAAAAGTATTAACCAGAGTCCTTACGTAGAGCAGAGTACTTAAATAGGGGTCTAGCAGTAAATACAAAGGAGACGAGGCCTAACGATATGTGTATTGAAAGTGAATGTTGAATAATCTACAATTTGGATCCCAACAAAAAAATTAATTTTGTTATATCATAGGAATAGAAGAAAATGGAATGGAAATGTGTTGATTTTTTCCGAAATTTGAAGATAAAACGTGCAAGAAGAAACAAAAATTAAAGCTGATTCTTCCAATGTTTACTTTTCAATCAGCTAAGGCAATTTTTCCAATTCAAATTTTATTTGAAATGGGAAATCACAAGCAATGGACGATTTTCAGTTAAATTGAAATGTGGAATGTGTTAATCATGTGATAATAATGGAATTGAATAGTTTCGAAAAAGAAATTTTTTGACTTTGATTGGAGCAATTATTTCAAAAACCAATCGGGATTTTGAACGTATTTCTTTTTTTTATGGATCAATCAAAATTAGATTCTAATCAACCCATTCAAAATTAACAAACGTATTGGATCGAGTATCGTGCCCTGAGGTATTACATCAATCTCTCATTTTTCTCAACACAATTACGAGTTGTTTTATATTTTATTGGCATCTTAAAAGCGTTGGTAATATATCGCTATCAATTGTTTCCATTCATGACGTTCCTTTCCCGTCACCATTCATCATCAAAAAAAATCGAAACGTCTTGAAACTTTAATTGGTTGTCTGTAATCTATCCGCCACGCTCGAATGGGAAGTCAACACCACGGACTGTCATTTGTTTTCAATTTCCGGTGAATAGGTTAATTGTCGGAGTCCTTCCGTTTTCATTTTTTTTTCCTTCTCGCCTAGTATTCGCCGCTCTTGCCCACATGATTCGACGGAATTGTCGTCGCGTGACATTTTATGCAATCGTTCAGACGACGCGACGTTCCGTTCGATTTTCGAAATTCTCGGTATCGTCGAGCGTAATGACGTTGGCCAACAATCGTGCTCTCAAGCGGTCCGTTTCAGGTTCCTTTTACCTTAAATTGCGAAAATGTGGCATTGACGTTTGTGAAAAAGTTGAAAAACAGTTTGAATTGACACAAGTTTGTATTTCAACGGTTTCCATGGTTTGAATAATAAAAAAAAATATATTAAACATAATTATGTTTGTGTGTTGTAATTAAAAAGTTACGTTTAAATTCTTTTGTTGATCAAGAAAAATAACTTATTATTATTTACAACCAACCAAAAACGAGAATTTAATTTTACTCCGTTCTTCTCCTCTTCTCCCCAACGTCTCCTAAATTTTGGGTAGCACCTTTACCCATCCAGTCCCCTCCCTCATGTACCATCTTGCTCTCCTGTCTTTCCTCCTCCATGCTACATCACAGCTGCACGCTGCACTGTTCCAACCAGTGTTCCCATTTATCTTCTCCCCTACCGCACAATCTGCACCCATTCAATATTTGTTTCCTTTCTCCTCACAACTACCCCTGAACCTTACTATAATTTCTTCCACTTCTTCCGTTTATCCTCCCTTTCTTTATCCCTCCCTGTCATCTTCTCTCCATCTTCCTTTCTACTTTTACTCCCCATATCTTCGCCCCATACATCTAAATGCTCCTAACACAGCACTTCCAGATAGTCATTTTTTCCTCATTTAGTGCTCCTCAACCATAACCCAGCACCCTCATCAGCCCTGCGTCTGCCTTCTTTGCGTTTTTACTTAAATATCTTACTTGCTCCCCCAAACACCCCAAATAAATCCATTCTTCTATAACCTATCGTTTCCATTTTACTCTTCTTCTTCCGTTTCCTTTTCTCCATATCGTTAGGCCTCGTCTCCTTTGTATTTACTGCTAGACCCCTCCTATTTAAGTACTCTGCTCTACGTAAGTACTCTGGTTAATACTTTTTTCTTCATGCTCTCCGCCATCAACACGACGTCGTCCGCCAATGCTAAAGACCATATTTTTGTTGATGATAACTTATTCACACATCTTACCCGTTGCTGGCGGACCAGTTGGATAGGGAAGGGGCTGACCCTCTCGAGCCTGAAACCACACAATTGAATGCCTATTAAAAGGCCCTCAATGGGACCCAGACTGACATAGTTGGTTGGAGCAACTATGTCAATAGCGAAAGAGTGGTGCGAACATTGAGCTTGGTGACAGGACAAAATCACCTAAATAAGCACCTTCATACTATGTGTAGAAACTGTGGAAAGGAGGATACCTCCACGCACATCCTATGTGATTGCGCTCGGAGTGCTAAGATATAGGCTTCTTGGAAAACATTTTTTAACCTAAAAACTTGTCATTTAGACTTTCAACAAAATTACTAGTTTTAGGTTCGATCGTGCATCAGTTTTGAACCAGTAGGTTGGGACGTAACGTTATAATTAGGTTGAAACAAAATTGAAAAAACCTAATATGAGATGTGATCATGAGCACATTCACATTATGTTAATTAGGTTGAGGTTGATTTATTTCTTACGTTGAATCTATAGAACCTTAAAATTTGAAAAATCGTAAGGGATTAGGTTTGAGTGATTTTAATTATCTAAGGTTAGGGTTCATAAACCTAACTGAATGCTTAATGTAATTTTACAGTTAAAATTTAGACACGTACGTTGCTCGTAAAGTTTGTTGGGTAATGAGTAATAAGTTATAAGAAGAATTAGGTTGGTTGATAAATTGCAGTGCGGTGTACAATTTAATTAGGTTTAGAACAAACTTTCAGCATGGAATTTATACAATATATAGATGTTGCTCACCTAGTTTATGTCAATATTGAATTTACACAAGCTTATAAGTGGTTGGTCGGTTCATTATATTTAGTTAGGTTGGATCAGCTTAGGCTGAGACCATTTTCAGTATAATTTCGTGACTGAGCGCGTTATTGTTGAATTTACAACATATTTATGTATAATATTTAGTTAGGTTGCATCAGACTGCATATATTTTAATTAGGTTTTCAGTAAAAATTTACTAAAAATAAATTCTTCTGAAAAAGTACTATTTATCTATCCAAACCTAATCCAACCTAATACACGTTATAATTTATTCCGTTCTTCAATTTAATAAAAAAAAAACAAAATGTCTGTATTACGGTAAAAACTGCCAAGTCAAAATTTCTGCACATTCTGATCCAACCTTACGTCAAATAAAGCTCAAAGCTTCGCCATTAAGATTGAACAAAACTGGAAATTTATGCGTTAAGTCTTCTCTAAAAATTTTAATTTTCAATTAGAAATTTTAAACAGTGGTGTTTCTGTGATTATTTATTTAGTCAGATTCAAAAGCTCATATCGAGCTTTTAAGTCATTTGTTAAGAAAATATACACATCTGTATGAGATAAATAAAACATTATTTATGTAAGTCTAACCAAATATACAGGCTGGTCCATCATGCACGCATAACATACACTTTAGGCTAAATGTTATCTAAACCTAGTTATATATGTATACAGCTTGATCCTTAATCCTTAAAAGCGTTTGTATGAATTCAACAATAACATATACAGGGTGATCCAGCATGCATGCAAACCTACACATTTTAGGTTGAAAGATCTCACTTAAAATGTGGACAGCAGGAACCAAACTAACTAAATGTTTAAACCTTAAAAGCTTTATTGTTAATCCAAAAATAATATATACAGGCGGTTCAATATGCATACACAATATAAATTTTAGGCTATAAATTGTAAACCTAATTAAAATATATGCAGTCTGATGCAATCTAACTTAATGTTATATATAAATATTATTGTAAATTCAACTCATTCACGAAATTAGGCTGAAAATGGTCTAAGCTTAAGCAGATTGATCCAACCTAACTAAATATAATCAACCAACCAACCTCATATAAGCTTTTGTAAATTCAATATTGATATAAACTAGGTGAGCAAGTAACATGTAGTGTATAAATTCCATGCTGAAAGTTCGTTCTAAACCTAATTAAATTGTACACCTCACTGCAAGTTATCAACCAACCTAATTCTTCTTATTACACATTATCCGGAAAATTTTACGTGCAACTGTCTAAACTTTAACTGTAAAAATACATACAAGTTTAATCACTCAAACCTAATCCGATTATTAAGGTTCGAATCTTCCATGAATGCAGAAGTAGCTTCGCTTTAAGTTTGGAATGTTTGAAAAATTGTTGACAAACTTGCAATCCAAAATTTTCAAAATCATCCCCAATTTTTCAAACTTTTCTATTTTTTCCATTTAGGTTGCATTGGTTTGAGGTTTGAGCCAAGAATTTTACCAGTTTTTAAATAAAAAGCCTAGGTTGGCTTTGCTATGGTTTTGGGATATTTACAAAGATTGAAAAATTAAAGCTCTAATTAGTAGATTCGTTTTGTTAACAAAGTTTGGAAAATTGTTGGAAACTCGCAAGTCGAAATTTTCAAAATTATCGCCAATTTTCAAACTTTTCTATTTTTTTCACTTCCATTGATTTGAATTAGCCCAAAATTCTGGCCATTTTGAAGTGGACAACCTAGGTTGGGTTGGCTAAGGTTTCGGATTATATTCACCCTGATTATGTTTACAAAGTTTGAAAACTTATAGCTCGAATCTTCCATGAATGCAGAAGTAGATTCGCTTTAAGTTTGGAAAGTTTAGAAAATTATTGAAAACCTTTCAATCCAAAATTTTCTCAATTATCCCCAGTTTTTCAAACTTTGCTATTTTTTCCATTTAGGTTGCACTGGTTTGAGGTTTGAGCCCAGAATTTTGCCCATTTTGAAGTGAAAAGCCTAGGTTGGCTTGGCTGTGGTTTTGGGATATTTAAAAAGATTGAAACATTAAAGCTCTAATGGAGAAGTAGATTCGCTTTGTTAACAAAGTTTGGAAAATTATTAGAACCTTTCAAGTCAAAATTTTCAAATTATCCACAATTTTCAAACTTTTTTTCCCACTACCATTGATTTAAATTAGCCCAGAATTCTGCCCATTTTGAAGTGGATAACCTAGGTTGGGTTGGCTAAGGTTTCGGATTATATTCACCCTGATTATATTTACAAAGTTTGAAAAATTATAGCTCGAATCTTCCATGAATGCTGAACTAGATTCGCTTTAAGTGTGGAAAGTTTAGAAACCTTTTAATCCAAAATTTTCAAAATTATCTACAATTTTTCAAACTTTTCTATTTTTTCCATTTAGGTTGCATTGGTTTGAGGTTTGAGCCCAGAATTTTGTCCATTTTAAAGTGAAAAGCTTAGGTTGGCTTGGCTATGGTTTTGAGATATTTGAAAAGATTAAAACATTAAAGCTCTAATGTAGAAGTAGATTCGCTTTGTTAACAAAGTTTGGAAAATTGTTGGAACCTTGCAAGTGAAAATTTTCGAAATTTTCTCCAAATTTTCAAACTTTCTATTTCTTTATAATTTTTTCCATTTAGGTTGCATTCCACAATGGTTTGAATTGGCCTAGATTTTTGCCATTTTTGAATGAATAATAAAAACTTCGACAAATTATAACTGAAATTTTCAAAATTATTCCAATCTTCCAAATTTTCACTTTGATCCATTTAGGTTTGTTTTGAATAAGCCCACAATTAAATATTTACGTTGCATCTATGAATGCAGAACTAGCTTCTCATTGATTGAGTTTACACAGTTTCAAAAATTGTTAAGAAATTTCAACATAAAATTTTCAAAATTATCCCCAATCTACACAATTATCATTTTGTTCATTTTGGCTGTACTAGTTTGAATTAGCTTAAGATTCAGTCCATTTTGCAGTAAATAAAGTTGAGCTGGAGAGGTTCCAATCATGTTGGATTCACAACTGAACAAATTTATCAGAATTCTTCAGATCAGAAATGAGTAATGGTTTTCGAACATTTTTAGAACTGATGTAATTTCATATTCAGTTTCGTTTAATAAAACTGGCAAAGTTCGTTATTTTCAAACTTGTCCTAAATTGGCTACTGATTGAGCAAATTCATCAAAATTGTTCAGATCAGACACGAATCACGCTTTTCGAACATTTTAGGGATGATGTCCCATATTCAGTTTCGTCTGATAAAACTGATAAAGCTAACATTCAACTTGAGCTGAACTTTTGGATTTTATATTAAAGAAGAAAAAATTGAAAAACGCATTCAGTTACAAATAAAATGCGAAATTATATTATTAGGTTGGGCTGCAATAACAAATAATTTTGATAAATGAATTTAATAGTTTTTGAACGAACAGGGCAATCTGATGTATTCAGTCGTGCTTGTATTCAGTTAAATTTAGTTTTATGTCTGTTCAATTCAGATGTTCTAAGCAGATGGGATTCGTTTTTATGGGGTTGGATATCTTTTCCTGAATGAAAGGTTCTGGTTCTGATGATCAGTTAGTTTGAATATCCAATGGCTTTCGACTACGCTCATAAAATAAAACTTAAATGTTCTCAGTCCAGACTTCTGATCCAATCTGATAATTTGGGCATTAATACTGAACATTCCTGATTGGTTTCAAAACATCAGATCTTTAAATCTTTGTTCAAAAACGCTTAAAAATATCCCAAAACCTAAACTATAAGCACAAAAAAATCATAAACCCAAATTAAAAATGTTGGTAAGGAGTATTTTCTTAATTTTTGATTTTCTTCTTTTTTGTTGGTATTTTCTAGTTCCTTGTTAATTTGTATTTTATTCTTACTTTCAATTGCTTCTTTCTTCTATTTTTTGTGGAATATTTTGGAATGGATTATGTTTTGCCAAATTGCAAATAAAACCTTTCACGTGTACGAAGGAAGTTGATGAAGAAATATAATCCTAGAATAGAATTTTTTTCTATTGGTTTTCTTACAAAACAAGAGATTAATGTTTTTAAATTTCACCATCTTCAATTTTTACACCATACGTTTTGTGAGACTAAAAATAATAAAGAAGGGGACACATTTTTCTAGTTTCTTTCTAGTTTGTATTTTCTTATTTCTTTCAGTTGTTATTTTTTCTTTTATTTTTTGTTTGTGGAAGGAATATTTTAGAAAGGATTGTATTAAGTTTTTCCAAACTGACAATGAAGACCTTTCATGTGAACAAAGAAAATTGATGAAGAAGCATAATCTCGTGATTTTTGATTTTGTTCTGTTTAGAAGGGGGGATTGTGATAGAGATTAAGTTAACATTTTTCAATCTTTTTTCTTCAATGAGATGCCTGTAGATGATTACCAACATTAAAGTAATGTATTTTCAAGACCTCCCACCGTCTTCTCTGTAAATCAGAGTAACTGAAACGATAATTGTACAATTTTTTCGAATCTTAACGATCTATTACAGGGACTATTAAGCACGATACTTCCTCACCGATGGTTTTCCGCAAGTGTTTTTTCGCAACGTGGACGAAGAGTGAAGTCGGTCGATTAGAAAGACACTCGTTTGGTCGAGACGTTAACTATGCACAGAAATTGGACGAAATTTCACAATTTAGTCGAAATTCGTGAAGCGTGAACATTGAAATTAATCCGACAAAAGCTTCGACACTTTCGCCTCCGCGCACCGAACACGAAAAAAAAATGGCCATTGTGTACTAGAATACAATAAATTTAGATTTGTCATTACATAGAAAACACAGTCGATCAAGTGAATAACGTCCGTCACGATCTTTGAATAACTGTGTTACGGGTGACGCAAACGAGGAAAAAATACGAATTACGTAACGACAATTTTTTCCCCCCTAGTTGTGGTTTTCTCATATCGGACGTGCGAAAAATTCTAATTGAAATTTGCACGACGTTTTGTGCTTTTCTCTCTCTTTTCGAGCGATCGAGTGAGATTTTGCTTTCTTGTCGGTTTCTCACGGTTTCATTTCTACGAAAAATTGTCAACATTTTCGTTACAATTAAGTGCAGATAATTAAATAAAATATAGAAGCAAAAAATAATTCAATTTCTTCGAGAGAGAAAATTTTTTAATAAATGCAACCAATAAAAACACAAGAAATAATGTGCAAACAACTTTATAAAACAACTAAACAAAAATACAATCCAATCCAACCCAATCAAAACAAAAAAAATCCAACCGAATCCAATTTTATATTTTGAAATATTACGACATAAAAGAATGCAAAAAGAATACAAAAAACCAACCCAACCCAACACTATTTTTTTTTAATAAATATCAGATAATTTTTTGCCTCTCTTTGAATTTAACATGCAAAATATATGATAACGAATGATAAAGCTGCGATTTAATACGAACAAATTCAAAAAAATACAACTCAATCCAACAAGAATACAACCACATATTTATAATCCAACCTAATGAAAAAATTGGGAAAAATAAATCGAGTTTGGTTTGGTTGGGTTTTATATTGTGATAGTTTTTGCATTTGTTTATTTTTTTATTGTTGGATTAGTTTAGCGTTGGATTTCTAAAAAAAACACTGAATTTGGTTGTACGTCATTGGATATAGTTGTCATTGATTTGGGTAGGATTTATAAAAATTTCTGTGGAATCACATTTATTATGAAAAACCTTAATAGTTTGAAAAATTGTTTTTTGTATACGAATTTTCTTGAATTGTTTAGTTGGGTTAGGTTAGGTTGGAAATGTTACTTTCTTAACGGGTATAGATTTTTTAAATAATTGATTGAACCTCACGTTACCTCACGAAACCTAATCCAACCTAATCCAATAAAGAAATACCAAACCAATCTAACTCAAAAGTTAATTTAAATTAGATAGGATTAAACCTAATAATAATAATTTTTGGTCATTACCTGAACAAAAACCTATCCCAACCTAATACAATAAGGAAATACTAAGAAATCTTACCCATAAAGTTAACTTATGTTGGATAGATTTGTTTAAAATGTACATGAGCAATTTTGTTTATAGATTTCTTTAAAAATATACAAAAAATGAATAAAAGTAATAAGTCACATGCAACCTAATATAAATTGGATTAAATTAGTTTTTTTGTTTTGAATTGTAAGTTAGGTTGGATTACGTTGGTAATTTTATTTCTTTAACTTACTAAATAAACCTCAAGCTAACTGGACTAACAAAACCTATTCCAACCTAATCCAATTAGGAAACACCGAGCAGATTTTACTCATAAAGTAACTTAGGTTGGATAGGTTTTTCGTTTATTTTCTACATTTATTTCTATCTAGATTAAACCTAATCCAAACCAACCTAATCTACACAAATTCCAAATAAATAGAATGTTCATGACATTTTATTTTGTTAAAGT
The DNA here is from genome assembly GCA_018397195.1 of Lethrus apterus. NCBI lineage: Eukaryota > Metazoa > Arthropoda > Insecta > Coleoptera > Geotrupidae > Lethrus > Lethrus apterus. The sequence continues at coordinate 17,493 of JAFFZR010027508.1, read as the reverse complement.
TCGTTTAAAATGTAAATGAACTATTTTGTTTATACAATCCTTGAAAAAAATACAAAAAAATGAATAAAAGTAATAAATCACTTGCAACCTAATTTAAGTTGGATTAAATTAGTTTTTTTGTATATTATTCGAATTTTTTTTGACTTTTTTTTAGTTAGGATGGATTAAATTGGTAATTTTATTCCTTAACTGGTTTAGATTTTTTAACTTACTAAATAAACCTCAAGCTAACTGGCCTAACAAAACCTAATCCAACCTAATCCAATTAGGAAACACCGAGCAGATTTTACTCATAAAGTAACTTAGGTTGGATAAGTTTTTTGTTTATTTTCTACATTTATTTCTATCTAGATTAAACCTAATCCAAACTAACCTAATCCACACAAATTCCAAATAAATAAAATGTTCATGACATTTTATTTTGTTAAAGTTCGTTTAAAATGTAAATGAACTATTTTGTTTATACAATCCTTGAAAAAAATACAAAAAAATGAATAAAAGTATAAATCACTTGCAACCTAATTTAAGTTGGATTAAATTAGTTTTTTTGTATATTATTCGAATTTTTTTTGACTTTTTTTTAGTTAGGATGGATTAGATTGGTAATTTTATTCCTTAACTGGTTTAGATTTTTTAACTGACTGAATAAACCTCAACCTAACTGGCCTAAGTCCAATCTAATCCAATAAGGAAACACCGAACGGATCTTACTCATAAAATAACTTAGGTTGGATAGGTTTTTTGTTAATTTTCTACATTAATTTCTATCTGGATAAAACCCAATCCAAATCAACCTAATCCATACAAATTCTAAATGCTTAAAATGTTCACTTATGGCATTTTATTTTGTTGAAATTTGTGTAAAATATAACATACAAAAAATGAATGCAAGTAATAAACCACAAGCAACCTAATTCAATTTATATAAAAATTAGATTTTTTTAAAACTATTCGAGTTTTCTTGAATAATAGGTTAGGTCGGATATGGTTGGAAATTTTGTTTCCTTAATTGGTTTAGATTTTTTAAATAATTGAATAAAACTCACACTACCCAGCCTAACGAAACCTAATCCAATCTAATCCAATAAGGAAACACCGAACAAATCTTGTAAATTAAGCTTAAGTTGAATAGACTTTTTTCTATTTTATACACTTATTTCAATTTGGATTAAACCTAACCGAAGCCAACCTAATCCTTATAAATTCCAAATGAATAAAAACTTTCACTTATGACATTTTATTTTGTTCATACAATCAATTAAAAATATATAAAATATGAATAAGATTAATAAACCACACGCAACCAAATTTAGCTTAAATATAACCAGGTAATAAACAATAAACAATTCAACTAAACCAACCTAATTCAAAATTCCAAATTTAAAAAAATTTCCATTGTGTTTTAATTTTACAGCTTTAACCACATGCAACCTAATTTAACTTGGTTAAATATAACCAGGCAAGAAACAATGCAACGAAACCTAGGCCAACCTAATTCAATATGAAAATAAAGTGTTAAACAAATCTAACTCATTAAGTGAGCTTAGGTTGGATAAAATTTTTGTATATTTTAATTTATACTCTTATTTCGATTTTGATTAAACCTAATCTAAACCAACCTAATCCAAAATACCAAATAACAATCAGAATTAAGTGTACGTTAATTCTGATTCAAATGGTAACTTTATAATGGTTGTTTTATGATTTCATTTCTGATTCTTACCCTGATTTCGAGTTGTGTCGATTTGTGATTTTAATTTTGATTTCAATTGCGACTTTAATACTGATTTTGTTTGTAACTTTGCGCGTAATTCTGATTCCAGTCATCGATTTTGATTCTTGTTTTTTATAATTTATACCTTTTATTTTTTATGATTTCGATTGATGTCCGATTTCTAAATTTGATTTGTGTTTTTAATCTTAATTTCAATTGCGATTTTAATTCTGATTTCGTTTTTAACTTCTGATTCCGGTGGTAATTTTATAATTATTGTGTTGTGATTTTTTTTATGAATTCTATTTTGATTCTTAGTCACAATTCGAAAATTGATTTTTCATTTTAATTTTGATTTCAAGGGCGACTTTAATTCTGATTTCGTTTGTAACTTTGTGCGTGATTCTGATTCAAATTATAACTTTTTAATTACTGTTTTATGATTTTTTATGATTTCGATTCTGATTCTTCGTCTGATTTCGATTTGTGATTTCAATTTTTATTTCAGTTGCGGCTTTAATTCTAATTTTGTTTTTAACTTTGATTCTGATTCAAATTATAACTTTTTAATTATTGTTTTATGATGTTTTATGATTTCGATACTGATTCTTAGTCTGATTTTGAAAGTCCATTTGTGATTTTAATTTCAATTGTGGCTTTAATTCTGATTTCGTTTGTAACTTTGTGCGTGATTTTGATTCCAATTATAACTTTTTAATTACTGTTTTATGATTTTTTTATGATTTCTATTCTTATTCTTAGTCTGATTTCGAAACTCGATGTGTGATTTTAATTTTAATTTCAACTGTGGCTGTAATTCTAATTTCGTTTGTAACTTTGTGCGTGATTTTGATTCCAACTGTAACTTTTTAATTGTTGTTTTATGATTTTTTATGATTTCGATTCTGATTCTTAGTCTGATTTCGAAATTCTATATGTGATTTTTTTTTTAATTTCAATTGTAGCTTTAATTCTCATTTCGTTTGTGACTTCTGCGTGATTCTTATTCAAATTATAACTTTTTAATTATTGTTTTATGATTTTTTTTTGTTTTCGATTCTAATTCTTAGTCTGATTTCGAAAGTCAATTTGTGATTTTAATTTTAATTTCAATTGCGGCTTTAATTCTGATTTCGTTTGTAACTTTCTGCGTGATTCTGATTCAAATTATAACTTTTTAATTATTGTTTTGTGATTTTTTATGATTTCGATTCTGATTCTTAGTCTGATTTCGAAAGTCGATTTGTGATTTTAATTTTAATTTAAATTGCGGCTTTAATTCCGCTTTCATTTGTAACTTTGTGCGTGATTCTGATAGAAATTCTAACTTTTTAATTATTGTTTTATTTATTTATTTTTTATGATTTCGATTCTGATTCTTAATCTGATTTTGAAAGTCGATTTGTGATTTTAATTTTGATTTCAATTGCGGCTTTAATTCTGATTTCGTTTGTAACTTTCTGCGTGATTCTGATTCAAATTATAACTTTTTAATTATTGTTTTGTAATTTTTTATGATTTTGATTCTGATTGTTAGTCTAATTTCGAAAGTCGATTTCTGATTTTAATTTAAATTGCGGCTTTATTCTGATTTCGTTTGTAACTTTCTGCATGATTCTGATTCAAATTATAACTTTTTAATTATAATTTGTGATTTTTTATGATTTCGATTCTGATTCTTAGTCTGATTTCGAAAGTCGATTTGTGATTTTAATTTTAATTTAAATTGCGGCTTTAATTCCGCTTTCGTTTGTAACTTTGTGCGTGATTCTGATAGAAATTATAACTTTTTAATTATTCTTTTATTTATTTATTTTTTATGATTTCGATTCTGATTCTTAATCTGATTTTGAAAGTCGATTTGTGATTTTAATTTTGATTTCAATTGCGGCTTTAATTCCGCTTTCGTTTGTAACTTTGTGCGTGATTCTGATAGAAATTATAACTTTTTAATTATTGTTTTATTTATTTATTTTTTATGATTTCGATTCTGATTCTTAATCTGATTTTGAAAGTCGATTTGTGATTTTAATTTTGATTTCAATTGCGGCTTTAATTCTGATTTTGTTTGTAACTTTGTGCGTGATTCCGATAGAAATTATAACTTTTTAATTATTGTTTTATTTATTTATTTTTTATAATTTCGATTCTGATTCTTAGTCTGATTTCGAAAGTCGATTTGTGATTTTAATTTTAATTTCGATTATGGCTTTAATTCCGATTTCGTTTGTAACTTTGTGCGTGATTCTTATTCAAATTATAAGTTTTTAATTATTTTTTTATGATTTCGATTCTGATTCATTTTAATTGTAAATGTGATCTTGTTTTTGCAATTTGTCCTTTCATTTTTTTGATACACTGTTTTATAATAATAATAATAATAATAATATTTATTTATAATTTATTTATTTATATTTTATTTATTTATATTTTATTTATTTATATTTTAATGTATATTCGAGTGTCTCTTTTACTTCCAAACTTTTATCGCCTTCTTTTGGGAGATTTGTTTTTTTTTGTAAACATGTTACAGTCTTGCATTTTTTTTTTTTTTAATCTAAGTTGATTGTATAAACGTGGACTTAAATTTTATCAACAAACCCCAAATCTCCGACGGTTTAGTTACGCCGTCGAAAATAGAAAACTAATGCGTGCGTGCGTGAGGTCAGGAATTCGACGAATAATTATGGACACTAATCATCTAAAGCGACGTGGAAAATTAAGTGAAAATTTTGGCACGGGCCCGTATCATCCGCCTAATTAAGCTCACGCATATGGATCCCGCGGCCAATCACCCGAACTTTTAAGCACAAAAAATCAACAAAATATAATTTTATTTGTTGACAGGAACGAATATCAAAACTCGCAGCGTGAAGTGTCTGATTTCTTGGTCTAGTCTCCTGAAATAATTGTACCTAGATATTTAAATTTTTGTGTTTTCGCGCAAAAAAATCAACAAAATATAATTTTATTTGTTGACACGAACACAAATGGAAACTCGCAGCGTGAAGCGCGCACAGTAGTGACATGCGCGTTGACAACTTGACGAAAATATTGCCCCCCAATAAACAACCCTCCTTTTCAAGCGATAGACAATGTAAGAAGTAAATTATCTACCGTGTCCGACCGATCTATTCGAAAACGGACCCGTTCCGAATTCACAATGAAAAGTAAATTATCCCAAGATACGGTTTTTAAAATTTCTTCAAATTTGCGGAAGCTCTATTCCATTATGTGTTCACATTCGGAGAGCTACCGTGCGCTTTGTGCGATTCCAGGGAAAAATCTTCGCACGAATCGACGAAATAATTTTAAAAAATTTTAAACAAATTCTCTCTTACCGCCTTAAGTTTGAAATATTTATCGATTGTAAGAAATCCAACTCGAAAGTGAAGTTGATCCGTTTTACTTTTACTCGGCGATTCCCGCGAACTATGAAGAACAAATGAATTCTCGATGAACGGCGAGGCGGCGCGCTCCGTAGGTGGCATTTGAAGTTGCGAATTTCACTTATTACCAACGTTTTGAGGAATTGAATGCCGCGCGACTTTCTTGTCGATTGTGCGAAATTTAACGTTCTAGTTGCGACGACCAAAGACGAGGAAAGTGACAAACGGACGCAGATATTTACGATTTTTCGCGAAGAATTAAATAAAAACCGTTAATAATTCGTAAGTTGCACTCGTGTTTATTTGTTGTTGAATTGTAGCTAAAGTTTAATGTTAAAGAAGCAATTTTTAAGGATTAAAGATCCCAGCACATTCTTTTAAGTTGCGGGTTTCATTGTTTACTCTATTTTTGTATTTTTTCCTTATTTATTTTGATTGTACTATTTCAATATAATATGAGATTATCAGAAATAATTTAATAATAAATAATGTACATGCACATCACTGGCCGTCCACAAGTATATCAGCAAAAAGGCGAACGCATCAGAACAATCCGAGTTGCCCTACTTCGGTTGGCATCACTTATTGTTCTTATTGTTGGTTACAACCAAGTATTTTAAAGTATTGAATATAATTAAAAATATGGTTATTTTCATTTCTTTCGAATAAACTTCCTCATTAAAATAAAAGTAATCACATCTATTACGAAATAGAAACTTAATTCTAAAAACTTAATCTTAAAGAAAATGTAACTTAAGTTAGTAAATAAGTTAATTAATGAAAATGCTTAACTACAGGTTAATTATTTTATGTAAATTGCAACATTTTAACGCAACCCAGTTAGCAATCATTGTTATAATTTGATACATACCTAAACCTATACTCTTGAGATTAAATTAATTTATCCATTTTCATTTTTTTAAGTTAATTTGTGATTAAACTTAAACCCAACCTAAACATAAACTCTTGTGATTAATTTAATTTATACATTTTACTTTTTTAAATTTATTTTGTGATTAAAATTAAACCCAACCTAAACCTAAACTCTTGAGATTAACTTAGTTTATAGATTTTACTTTTTTAATTTTGTGATTCAAATTAAACCCAACCTAAACCATACCTAATCCTAAACTCTTCAGATTAATTTCGTTTATACATTTTATTTTTTAAAGTTATTTTGTTATTAAAATTAAACCCAACCTAAACCATACCTAAACCTAAACTCTTGCGATTAACTTAATTTATACATTTTACTTTTTTAAGTTGATTTGTGATTAAAATTAAACCCGACCTAAACCATACCTTAACCTAAACTATTGCGATTAACTTAATTAACTTAAGAGCTCAACCTAAACCATACCTAAACCTAAACTCTTGCGATTAACTTAATTAACTTAACATTTTAATTTTTTTAAATTATTTTGTGATTAAAATTAAACCCAACGTAAACTTAATTAACTTAAGAGCTCAACCTAAACCATACGTAAACCTAACCTCTTGCGATTAACTTAATTAACTTAACATTTTAATTTTTTTAAATTATTTTATGATTAAAATTAAACCCAACGTAAACTACACATAAACCTAAACTCTTGAGACTAAATTAGTTTATACATTTTACTTTTTTTAATTTTGTGATTTTTTAAACCCAACCTAAACAATACCTAAACTCTTGAGATTAACTTAGTTTATACATTTTACTTTTTTAATTTTGTGATTCAAATTAAACTCAACCTGAACCATACCTAAACCTAAACTCTTGAGATTAACTTAATTAGTACATTTTACTGTTTTTTAAGTTATTTTACAATTGCACTCGACCTAAACCTAAACTCTTCAGATTAACTTAATTTATATATTTTACTGATGTTTGTGTCCAATTTTATCTATTCTGCAGTAATTAGCTTACGATTAGTTTTCAAATAGTAATGAAGCGTCAACTAATAAAAATGCAGTCGACAGTTAATATATTAACGATTTAAATTTCAAACTGGTTATTAAACAAATGGAAAAACGTAATCGTGATATAATTTCTCCACGGATAAACAGTATAAGATTTTGACTTCTTCCGCTTTCATTTAACTATTGTTAGGTTTTTAACTGTAGGATTTTGTTAAAAGTTTCATATAGCCGCAATTTAATTTTAACTGCTAGTTACGTAAATTTAATTACAACTATAACAGTTCAGATTGTGTATATTTTTGTTTTTTGAATTGATAAAAGCTGCAATCAACAGTTAATAAACAGTTAAAATATTAACAATTTAACTAGCTTTAAATAGACAATGAATTTCAACTATACAAAAGTTTCTTAATAAACGTAAAATTTCATAATTTGAGCCGTATCGGTTAAAAAAAAATCCGTTGACAGTTAATAGTTAAAAAGATAACATTTTGAAATTCCAATGTAAAATTAAAATTCAATCGTAAAATTTAACGAAATCTAAGGGCTATTAAATGTCAAAATACGAATTAAAAATCTAAAAAAGTCGTCGCCGGTTAATAGTTAAAATATTAACAATTTCACAGTTTTGAACTGTTTTTAGTATAATAATTAGTCAATTAACTTCAACTATACGAAAGTTTCGTAATAAACTGTGACATTGTGAAATTTATGCCATTAAGTATCGGCTGGAAAAATACTTTGACACTTAATAGTTAAACAAATAAAACTTTAAAATTTCCATCAAAGATTTCCATCAAATCCAATCCTAAAATTTGACTAAATCTACGCAAATTTAACTGTTAAACGTCGAAATTTAATTAATAATTTTAAAAAGCGGCCGACAGTTAATAGTTAAATTATTAACAGTTTCATAGCGTTGAACAGTTTTTTTTTTTAATAATTAGCCAATCAGCTTCAACTACACAAAAGTTCAGTAATAAACTGTGAAATTGCGAAATTTGAGCCATTAAGTGTCAGCTAGAAAAAACGGTTGACAGTTAATAGTTAAACAAATAAAACTTTGAAATTTCTATTAAAGATTTCCTTCAAATCCGATCCTAAAATTTGACTAAATCTACGGAAATTCAACTGTTCAATGTCGAAATTTTAATTAATAATTTTAAAAAGCTGTCGACAGCTTATAGTTAAAATATTGACAGTTTCACAGCTTTAAACAATTTTTTTTTTTTAATAATTGGCTAGTGAGTTTCGTAACTTAAAAAGTTACTCAATAAACTGTGAAACTGCGAATTTAAGATATTCAGTGTCGGCTAGAAAGAAACCGTTAACAGTTAATAGTTAAACAAATAAAATTTTGAGATTTCCATCAAATTCAATCCTAAAATTTGACTAAATCTACGGAAATTTAACTGTTATATGGCGAAATTTTAACTAATAATTTTAAAAGGCTGTCCACAGCTAAAAGTTAAAAATTAACAGTTTCACAGCTTTGAATATTTTTTTAATAATTAGCCAATCAACTTCAACTATACAGAAGTTTCATAATAAACTGTGAAATTGCTAAATTTATGCCATTAAGTATCGGCTGAAAAAAAACGTTTGACAGTTAATAGTTAAACAGAAAAAAATTTCTATCAAAGATTTCCATCAAATTCAATCCTAAAATTTGACTAAATCTACGGAAATTTAACTGTTATATGGCGAAATTTTAACTAATAATTTTAAAAGGCTGTCCACAGCTAAAAGTTAAAAATTAACAGTTTCACAGCTTTGAATATTTTTTTTAATAATTAGCCAATCAACTTCAACTATACAGAAGTTTCATAATAAACTGTGAAATTGCTAAATTTATGCCATTAAGTATCGGCTGAAAAAAAAACGTTTGACAGTTAATAGTTAAACAGAAAAAAATTAAAAATTTCTATCAAAGATTTCCATCAAATTCAATCCTAAAATTTGACTAAATTCGCGGAAATTTAACTGTTAAATGTCGAAATTTTAATTAATAATTTTAAAAAGCTGACGACAGTTAATAGTTAAAATATTTACAGTTTCACAGCTTTGAACAGTTTTTTTTTTTAGTTTAATAATTAGCCAATCAACTTCAACTACACAGAAGTTTAATAATTTATTAAACTGTGAAATTAAGAAATTTAAGCCATTAAGTATCGGCTAGAAAAAAAACGTTGACAGTTAATAGTTAAACAAATAAAATTTTGAAATTTCTAGCAAAGATTTGTATGAAATCCAATCCTAAAATTTAACTAAATCTACGAAAATTTAACTGTTAAATGTCGAAATTTTAATTAACAATTTTAAAACCCTCTCGACAGGCAATAGTTAAAATATTAACAGCTTTGAACAGCATTTTTTTAATAATTAGCCAATCAACTTCAACTATACAAAAGTTTCGTAATGAACTGTCGAATTTCAAAATTTATGCCATTAAGTGTCGGCTAGAAAAAAATCCATTGCCAGTTAATAGTTAAACAGATAAAATGTTGAAATTTCAAAATAAAATTTTCATTAAAACAACTTCTGAAATTTAACTAAATTTACGAATATTAAACTGTTGAATGTTAAACCTTGGATTAAAAATTTTATAAAGCAATCGTTAATAATTAGTTAAAATTTTATTCCAGCAGATGGAATTTTATTAATTATCTCCCGATTTTTTTGTTTTTAATTCTTTAAATGTTTTCTTAGCAATTCTATATAAATTTACAGTACTTTTATTAAAACTAAAATTAAAATTTACAAATTTACAACTAATTTTAAAATAAATTGCAAAAGTTAAAACCGAATAATTTTTTTTTTTATTTGTTGGTGTTTGAAACGCATTAATAACAATTTTTGGCACCCGGCTTCTCGCAGGGTGCAACGACGTTAATTAATCCACATTTTGGGTAAAAGCGGCAGGGCCGGGCCGGTACGAACGCGCGTCAAAAATAATTACTTTTGAATCGGCTTCCGGTCATTTTCAACACGCCGACTTTTTGTCATCGTCTCTGAAAAAATAACACTCCGGAGTAAATTACTTTTGCCTATTTGGCCGGACGAACCTTGCACGTACGTCGAGGATGGATCGAGCAACAATCACCACGAACCATCTGACCGCCTGCAAGGACTTCTTAAGGTGTCGGGTATCGAAAAAGACGGGTAAATTACATTTTTGATTTGGTTTTTTCTCTCTCTACATATATATTTTATTTTGTTAGTGTTTTCATTCATCTTTCACGTCATTAATTTCGTGTGGAATTTCAGGTAGCTCTCCGCGTTTTAAATTAATTTCGTCTGAAGAACCGTCCGTCTCGCTCGCGTCAAGAGGAGATGATTTCAAGTTGAAAAGAGGAAGACGTACAGGTGTTTGAATGCACTTTCGGTGTTTTTGATGCTACCGTGCTTTGTGTGCGAAGCCTGGAGATTGCAATATTGGCTGATTTCTAGGGAAAAAATACATCTAGGAAATTAGAAAACGTTCTTGGAAAACAGACGTTGATTATCGACAACATCGTTAACGTTAAATATTCAAGTGTCATGGAAATATCATAAGAATATCGTACATACTTTGTAACATTTTAATTATTTTTTAATGTGCAATAAATCAACTATTTAAAAAATTTCTCACATATTGAAACACTAATGTACTTCATTTTAAAAACCAGCGTGTCGTTCTGGACACATTAGTTTTCCCAGAAAAAATTTCTGTTTGAATATGTGATCTGCTGGAAGAAAATATTTGGAAATTTGCACGTTTTTGCTTGGAAAATTTTATGAAGATTTATAAAGAAATGCTGGATTTCTGGGAGATATTTTGATATTAAAACGGTATGATTGTCTCGTCCGCTGGAAGAAAATCTTTGACGCTCTGGAAAGCGTCAACAATTTCTTCACAGTTTTTATTTTATTTTATTCATTTATTCATCCTTTCCTTCTCTCACATTGTTCCACTATATCATCCACAACAATTTTTCCTTGTCTTCCACTTTGTTACCACCTTGTCTTGTACCACCATATTGGACCTCCATTCCGCCATCACATTTATTTCGACCCACGTTTCCCTTTCTCAACTGATTCAGTTCTTCTTTTATCTCATCTCTCAGGCTTGTTTTTACCTTTCTAACTTCCCTCACTTCTTCCATCAACTCATTACTTCCAATACTCCCTAAAAAACCTAAAACCTATCGGAACCTAAGCGCAACCCAACCTAAGCGATGCAAAGAGAGATGATGTCTCCTTGCATCGCTTAGGTTGGGTTGCGCTTAGGTTCCGATAGGTTTTAAGTTTTATTGATTTTTGGAAAATATTTTTGAAAAATGCAAACAGATTGATCGTGTTTCCAATTCGTTACACATTATGTTCAATTTGATCAATATTGAGTTTAGGTTGATTAGGTCGTAACTGTTCTAAATTTGAAATTTCTGTATTTAATGAATGAGTTTTTTTTAAATTTTGGTATATTTGCAAGAAATTCATTGAAGATTCTTGCACAATTTTTAGGTTTCTATTTAGGTTATTTGAACATATTAGGTTTTCTCAATTAGTTTATTGAAAACTGAATTCGAATTTGCGCACAAAATTCAATTAGGTTTGCATGGAATTCATACGAGATTTGTGTTTAATATTTAGGTTTTTATGAGATTAGGTTTTTGAAATAAATTAGGTTTACTTGTTTGTTTCGTTTTTGTCAATGATGAGCTTCAAGTCGTCGCTTTTGGTACCAACTTAACTACAACATATACTTTTTAATAAAAAAATGTTTAAGTTGCACTTTGATACCAAATTTTGACAGCGTTGTTATCATTAATTTTTTTTTTTAATCAGTCGAAGCTCATAACCTAAATTTAGGAGTTCCGTTTTCTCGAAATAATTTAAATAGTTTAGGTTTATCGAGTTTTGCAGGATATTTTCACTATTGTTTAAATTGATTAGGTTTCTTGAGGTATTACGAATTTAATTCTATCAAGATCAACGTTCAACATTGACAGTTTAGGTTTGAATCATTGTTTGGAAATTTGATGAAATTGAAAATATTGTACGAAATTTGGACACAATTTAAAAACTTAGTTTATACATTTTACTTTTTTAATTTTGTGATTCAAATTAAACCCAACCTAAACCATACCTAATCCTAAACTCTTCAGATTAATTTCATTTATACATTTTATTTTTTAAAGTTATTTTGTTATTAAAATTAAACCCAACCTAAACCATACCTAAACCTAAACTCCTGCGATTAACTTAATTTATACATTTTAATTTTTTTAAGTTATTTTGTGATTAAAATAAAACCCAACCTAAACCACACCTAAACCTAAAATCTTGAGATTAACTTAATTTATATATTTTAGTTTTTTTAGGTTATTTTGTGATTAAAATTAAATTAAACCTAAACTATTGAGATTAATTTAATTTATGCATTTTAATTTTTTTAAGTAATTTTGTGATTAAAATAAAACCCAACCTAAACCATACCTAACCTAAACTCTTGCGATTAACTTAATTTATACATTTTACTTTTTTAAGTTAATTTGTGATTAAAATTAAACCCGACCTAAACCATACCTTGCGATTAACTTAATTAACTTAAGAGCTCAACCTAAACCATACCTAAACCTAAACTCTTGAGATTAACTTAATTAGTACATTTTACTTTTTTTAAGTTATTTTACAATTGCACTCGACCTAAACCATACCTAAACCTAAACTTGTTTTGCAGGATATTTTCAAAACTATTGTTTAAATTGATTAGGTTTCTTGAGGTATTACGAATTTAATTCTATCAAGATCAACGTTCAACATTGACAGTTTAGGTTTGAATCATTGTTTGGAAATTTGATGAATTTGAAAATATTGCACGAAATTTGGACACAATTTAAACAGGTTATGTTGTCTTGGACATTTTTTTAAAACGCAAATGCTGACGAGCGTAAAATCAACCTAAATTATTAAATTACCAACATAAAATCAACATAAATTAGATACATAATGTGAATAGAAATTTACGATTTTTCGTTTTCAAAACAGTTTAAACAGGTTAGGTTAGACTTAGATTTTTTAGAAATTTACTGTTTAAACTGATTCATTCACGCTGTTTAGGTTTAGGCTTAAGGAGTTTATTCAAACTTTGTAGAAAATTTGTTTTCAGGTTTAGTAACAAATTCTAGAAGATTTGTAATTCGTGCGAAATTTATTCACGATGTTTAGGTTTGTATTAAGTATTCAGATTAGGTTGTTTAGGTTTCACTGTAAACGAATTTATCCAAAACTTATTGAAAATATTTGTAATTAAGTTGGAGTTTTGGTAATAAAGTAATGAAATTCAAAATTTTGCGATAATTTGGAACTAAACCCATTAAGGATTAAACATAAAAAATTATCGCTTAGATTTACTGAAAATTGCTGGATTTTCTAAAATGGAATTAAAGAAATAGCTTTACGGGATTTACGTAAACAAAATGGCGACTTTTTAATAAAATCTTGTATTAATTAACAAATAAATACCCAATCACATTTTTTTATTGATGTCTAACAATGTACATTGTTAATAAAATATTATTTGCAAATAAATTATAAAAAAAATGCTTCAAATAAATTTTCTGAATTTTCAAATCGTTAAAGATTACATGTTAGTATGGTGCCCCCCATTAAAAATTATTTATTTTTATGCATTTTAAATGTTTTAACAACTTTTACTTAACAGTTTTTAGAAAAAAAAAATTGTAGAGCATTTTCTACTCGTATTCTTATCGGATATAAGGGGACCTTTACAATTGTAATAATAAGCATTTTTTTAAGTAAATCTTTGAAATAATCAATTTAAAATTAAAATAGGGTGGATTTATTACAATTTTCAAAGAACGACCATAATTTTGAACAGTAAATAATAATTTTACAAAATTAGTTGGTTGTACCTTTAATCTGTCCCTTTAATCCCCTTGTACCTTTAACGTGTCTCTTTTCAAGTTAATTGGCAAAGTTTTCTAATATTATTTAATTTATCAGAAATATTATAGTAATTTTTAACATTTTATAATATTAAATTTATCAAATGTAACATTTTCTAAAATTGCTATGATTTGAAATTATCTACATACAAATATTTAAATTCAAAGGGTACGTATTTAACAATTTTAAATTTAATTTAAATTTTAACGTGTCCCTTTTAATTTTAACAATAATTGGCGAAAATTTCCAATATTATTTAATTTTGTAGAAATTTTATAATAATTTTTAATATTTTGAAATATTAAATTTACCAAGGGCACAATTTTCTTAAATTGTCATAAATCGAAAATATTTACATACAAGTATTTAAATTCAAAGGGTACACGTTTAACGAATAATGTAATTTAAATTTTAATTTGTTCAATTCAATAATAATTGGCGAATTTTTCTATTAATACTTTTGAATAAATATAATTTAAAAAAATTTTATTTTATTATATTAATATACTTAATATTATATTCCGTTTCAAGGGGCGCAATTTTCTTAAATTTTTATAAATTAAAAATCTTTACACAAAAATATTTAAATTGAAAAGGTACACGTTTAACGCCCCTTTCAATTTAATAACAATTAGAGAATTTTTCTATAATTACGTAATTTTAACGTGCCCCTTTTCAATTTGATAATAATTGGTGAATTATTTAATTTTGCAGAAATATAAAAAAAATATAAAATTATTAATTTAATAAATTTTTCTTCATGTGCGCCCTTTTGATTATTTTTTTAAATTATCGTATATATCAGCTTTATTTTATTCGCCCCGCATACAATGGGGTCACGTTAAAATTTTAATTGTTGATTAAATGGTTTTTTAAGATGTACCCTTTGAATTTAAATATTCTTATGTAAACGTTGTTAATTTACAAAAAGTTAAAAATATTGCGCCCCAGAGAACGGGGTTAAATTTAATATTATAAAATTTTAAAAATTATTTTGAATTTTTAAAAAATTAAGTAATTATAGAAAAATTGTTATTAAATTGAAGGGGCCATTTTTAAAAATTTTAAAATTTACAATTCTTCATTTTTTATTATATATTAATTATATAACGTACAAAGACACCTCATAACTCAATATTTTTTATTAAAATTTGATGAATCCACACTTTTATTTTTTTTTTACTTGGAATTTACAACCAATTCAATTTGTCAGATTATGATTATTATTAATTATTTTTGCCAACCTATAATTTGGCAGGTTTTTGATAATTTTAATGAAAATATTCTCTCGCAATTTAATTTTAAATTATTTCAAATATTTATGTTTCAAATGTGCTTATTATTAAAATCACATCTCATGTTGAGAAAATTTTTTATTTGAAAATATTCTAAAAAAACTGTGCTAGGTAAATAAATTTAAAAAGATTTTTCTAAAAACTGGACAAAAATTGTTGGGGGGCAATTAAAATAACTAAAAATAAACAATTTTTAATTGAGGGCACCTAACAAATATTAACTTATGATTCGAATTCGATTTTTAATTTTAATCAATTTTTTATCATTTATTTGCAAAAATAATTTGTAAGGGGGCCACAAATTATAAGATCAAAAATATTATTAAAATGGTATCGGGGCCCACATATATGGAAATTTAAAAAAAATAATTTGGATAAGTAATTTTTTTTATTACTTATATGATTTAATATTATAAAAAAATTAGATGACGTCCCTGCGCTTAAAATATTTTTTTTTTAATTTTTAAATTTATATTATTATTATTATTATTACTATTATTATTATTAAAATCTAAGCTCTTATCCAATTTCAATGATAAATAGTTTTATTTCGTAAACTAATTTATATAGAAATTCTTTATTATCAAAGCCGTCTAGTTTTTCCTTCGTCTAGTCTAGGCCATATTTAGAATGTTACGGGGCAACTTTGTCGAAGAAAACGCGTCGGCACGATTACATAGCGCAAAACACAAAAAAAAACACAACAAAGAAGATATTCAATAAGAGTCGTGGTAAGGAGGCATTCTCATCGTAAGCACCTAATAAACAGTTGATTAAAAACAAGAAAATTACATGCTATAATTATCGACACAACACACTGATACCAACTTAAATGTGTGGGGAAATTTCAAAAGGCGGCAAAACTGAAACGGCCCACGTATCGTTTTTTATTCCCGTTCCTGTGAGTTGACTCAATGAAAAATGAAGTAGCAGATATTCGACATGCGATCTTCGATCTTAAGAAAGTACGCGCTAAGAACGCTTGTCGGTGTGGTCGGGAACGCGTAGAAAAAATCCAATTTATTTTTTTGAAAGAGTAGTTCGTATCGTTTATCAACGAAGCGGCACAACCGACTTAATTGTTCGATAAACTAATTAATGGAAACTAGAAAAGGCAAACTAACAAACCCTTAAAAAAAGTTGTATTTTGCCTTCTCAATTGTTTTTTCACTTTTGAGGTTTCAAAATTTTTGTATTTATATTTTCTTCAATTGAAAATTGTTTATTGTTTTCATAGTTCTATCTTTATCAGTTTTTATCAAAAAATAATTACGATTTTTTTTCTCAGTCCTCAGTCTTTAGTTTCTTTTTCCTAATGTCTTTTATAATTTTGATTTTGATTCTTTTATTTATTATTTTGTTATTATTATTTCCTTCATTTTCTAATATTGTTTCCTTTTGTTGTTCTTATTTTTTTATGTATCGTTTCTTTTGTTCTTTTTTAAATCTTTTCCTTTGATAGTCATTTTCTTGTTTCTGTCAGTTTTCTGGTTTAATTTTTATAGTCATGGTAACTTTAATTTTTTAATTTTTGTGGTTTAAAATTACTACCATTGAATATTTTTGTATTTGCATTTCCTTCTATGAAAATAATAAATACTTTTCAATATTTATTATTTTTATCATTTTCCAGTCTCCAGTCTTTTGTTCTTTTCCGCCATTTTTTAAATCTTTTCCTTTGATAATCTTTTTCTTGTTTTTGTCAATTTTCTGGTTCAATTTTTATAGTTATTTTATCTTTGATTTTTTAATTTGTAACGTTTAAAGACATTTAAAATTTTTCTCGTTTTATTTTCTTCTATTACAATTTTTTTATTATTTTCATACTTCTATTTTTAAAACAATTTTTTTATTCCATTTATTATCATTTCCGGCATTTTCTCGTATTGTTTCTTTTTATTTCTTCTATTTTTTTTCGGTATCATTTTGTTCCTCTGCGTTTTTGTTCTTGTCAGCAACTTTTTTAAATTTTTTTCTGTCAGTTTTTTTCTCGTTTTCGTAAATCTTTTGCTTCAATTTTTATAGTTATGTTTTATTTTATCTTCAATTTTTTGATTATTAAAAATTTTGTATTTGATTTTTTGTTTATTGAAAATTAATTATTATTTTCATATTTATTTTCCTTTTCTTTTTCTTAATGTCTTATAATTTTCAGTTTAATTCTTTTGTAGAAACAACACATTTTTAATTTTATTGTTACTATTATTTCATTCATTTTCCTGTATTGTTTTTTTTTTTTTTT
>JAFFZR010027507.1:0-33044 GCA_018397195.1 Lethrus apterus | reverse complement strand
TTAAATGTTTATGCTCCTATCTTCTGTGAGTCAGCCTCCGTTTGACACTTCACTATTTCTGACTTAATTCAAGATTCAAAATGCACAGATTCAATCTTCTATAAGTTTTACTTATCATTAATTTATTCACTCTGATTATCGTCTTTCCGCTTCTTATCTTCTCCCACAGGTGGCGTCACCTACCAGACGTCCCGTCATTCAAGGCGCTTACATATATACATATTATATATGTATATATGTTATATGACGCACCACCCTGTATAGGAAAAAGAAAAACTTTTTATCATTGCTTGCAGCGTAGTGCATTCGTGGAAATATATTACGTGCATCTCTCGTTTTACAAACGCTGTATTTTTTATGTATAACGATATGATGAATAAACTCTAGATTTAAGAACATCTATCATGAAACATTGTTTTAATTAAGAAATAAATCTTTTTAAAAAGAGTCTTACGGAAAATCGAAAGTTAATTGGCGCAGTCGGGTCGGATATGTCAAATGATTATTAGTGAAAATAAACATCGGTTCGTATCAACGATTTATTGGCATCAAGAATCAAGAAACAGTTGTCCTGTTGGAACGAAAAAAGTAGTTCAACCAAACCCTTCAATTGGACATTGAAGAATCCCATCGAGTCGTCACGAGCGTACATCGATACAGTCGCATGGAGTGGACACTGATTTTACTGTAAGTACCAAATGAGGTTCACAAAATCTAGAAAGTTCAGAAAATTCTGATTCAGACTCACAACATTTTCCAAAATATCGTTCACGATCTCCAAGCACAAAAAACAAAAACATGGCTCTTAATCAAGTACCTGTTTTAAAACAAGAGTATCTAAATATGATACCAGATTTTCTTGGTGATACTTATTATCACGATTTATTGAAATTTGTGAAAAACTTGTAAATAGATTTTATAATGCTCAGGACGTGAATGATTTTCAAAATGAATATTTAATGTTGAGTATTTTGTCAAAAATTAAAGGCAAAGCAGCCATACATATTTCATCTAGTATGATTAACAATTGGTTCGATTAAAAAAAAAACGCGATAATTAATAGTTATGCAGATAAGAGAGACTGTTATAGTCTTAATATAGAAATGACAGAATTAAAACAAGGCAATGACACGCCATTTGTATTTTATAATCGTATACAACATTTGTTAAATTTACAAATATCGTATTTAACTACGCACATTGCTCCAAACAAAGCAATCGTTTTAACTGAATATTTTCGTAACTAAGCGTTAAGAATATTATTAAATGGTTTAAAAGAACCAATCGGTTCGCTTATGCGTACTAAAAACCCGGCAGATTTAAATGTCGCTTTGCCTATGTTCACAAATGATTTTCAATGGGAAATCAAACAGCAAAAATTAGATCGAAATAAATTTATGCAAAAACCAAATTTACCAAATAAACCAATGACTAAACCGCAACCTTTTCAAACAAATAATTTTGGACATAATCCTCAGAAACCAAATTTTACATTTCAACAAAATTCACATTACAATAAAAATAAAAATTTTGATAATTCATTTCCAAATCGAGAAAACTCAAACGTTTTCAAACCAAATCCTAATCAAACTTTGCCCAAACCAACACCAATGAGTGTTTCAAGTTGAAACACATATCGACCTCCGCAATATCAAAATAATAATAACTACAGACAAAACAGACCAAATTTCATAGCAGAAGAATTACACAATATTGACGATAAACCCGTAGATGACTTTCATGTAGAAGAACACGATTTTGAAGAACAAGAACCCTCAGTGTAATATTTTGACGAAAGTAATTATTTGGCCGAAAATACTTTTTTAGACGAAACAGTGTCGGACCAAAATTTGAATTAATGAATTTAACTAATAACAATCAAAGTGAATTACCATATTATGTAATATTTTCAGAAAATAATTTAAAAGTTTTGTTAGATACCGGTAGTACAAAATCATATTGTTATGTTCCGGACTGGCCCATGTGGGTTGAATAATAATAAGTTGTAAAGAATTTCATCAGAGGTGGGGTTCTTTGCATATCTGGGCGTAAATTGCTGTAAATAATTAAGATCAGTACTAATAGAGACAAATCCAGTCATAAAACTTACCAAAAATTAGACAAATGTATAACAATCTTCGGGAGATGGGTGTCGAGGGCTCCGATGACTACTTATGAGGGGTCGTTTCTGAATCAAACGTAATAATTCCATATACGAAAATAAATAATTTAGAAATTGCTGAATGTATCACAAGTGTAAAAAATTATAAAGCACTTTGTACTATTTTAAATCCCTCGGAACAAAAAGTATCATTCAATATGACCGAACCCCTATTAGTGGAAAGCTTTGATAATTATACAGAAAATATTTATCCAAATTTTAACTCAATACAAGCTGAAGAAATTAATTAAATGGAACAAATTTAAAAAAAAATTCGTACCGATCATATGAATCCAGAAGAGGAAAAATCAATTACAAAATTAATTAAAGAATATGTAAATATATTTCATACAAAAATTTTAGAAATTCATTAAAATTTTAAATTGCTCATAATTCCTAAACTTGTTTTTAGACTTAGTGCTTTTTGCTCGTAACCCCACGATATTATCCCTTAATTTGGCAAAAGTTGATTTGGCCAACCCACTATGCAACAATTGGTATGCTTAGTTTGTTTATTTCTATTAGGACCTATTTATGAAAAAAATAACAAATTTACAATGCCAAAAAATTTACGAGTTGTATCTTATAGAACACACTGCGAAATAATAAAAGATATGTGTCTAATATATTTTGTTTCTTGTAAGATACAATGCCAATAATTATTAAGGAAAAGTCATATATTTTAAATGTCTATATTCGCAATGAATAAGAAATATAAACTTAAAATGTGCTACAAAACATAGAATAGAGAAATAAAACCTAATTATTGTTATGAAAGGTGTGGAAGCAGTTGCGGGTTTTGTCTTGCGGCAACATGGAGTGGGTCGTAGGAGTGGTCGTCCTTAACATTTTTAGAAAACAAGGTTTGTTTAAAATTACAAAACCCTGTAAAATAATTTGGTGTCCCGTATCTTAAAGTAACAACAGACAAACTAACTTGAAAAGGAATTCGCAATGTTATATTATAGATAGATATCAGGTGTTCATATTGGTTATCCGATTACGATTGACTCATCTTGATTTCACACATAACTCGCACAGCACATCCGCTAGGACCGGCCCTGTGGGTATATTATTTAAATTAGTGAAAGCACTTTCCAATTCGTTTTGCGTAACTTCTTTAATTCGAATAAAACTCAGCAATATATAAATACCTAGTTTTATTTAAATTATCAACTTTATTGGGGAAAAAATGAAATAGTAGCCTCAAAATTGCGTTATGTTTAGGCAAAAATTTTAAATAAGTAGCCTGTCCCTGAATGTCTAATATCTATGACAAAACAGACTATGAGAACTGATTCATTGTTGCGAAATAAATTCAAAAAATTGCTAAAAACATTATTTTTAATTGCTCTTATTAGATGTTAGGTAAGCGCGGCTTTTGTAGCTATTTTGTTTATTAACGGTCCAAAAAATAAAAAACTATTCTACTTTCTATATTATACAACTGTGTATAAGTTAATATTTACGGTTTAAATGAAAAGAAAAAATCGTTATGGAATAAGGCTTTGTCACACAAAACTTTTCTATTTGTAATTATAAATATGTTGTTTGTATTGGCGTCTGTCAGTAAATTAATAACATACCGACGTTGTTGTTACAGTTTTTGTTACTTTTAAACAAACAGCATTCTCTTCAACATTAATTTATACCAATACATCATTATATCGCATTGTTTTCTCTACTTATTGAGGTTATTAAGTTAGATTTGCAGCATGTCAATCATAATTTTTACACATTATGTTTTACTAGGAAATTTCGATAAAATTTTACTTTATTTACTTTTTGGGCTAAAGTGAACTGTTTAATAAAATTGCCCTCCTTTTCTCTACACTTTGTCGGACATTATCACAACCACGTTTTTGTTTCCCCCGCACATTCAGAACCACAGCGCTACAAAAAGGCTATAAGTTTCCGGTTTTCTCAGAAATGTATAGTTCTGTTAATAAAACTAACTTTCAGAAAGGGGAGGGGAATTAGGGACAATATATACATACTAAACTATCTGGCAGGGAGGGAGATGGAGCGGAAATGAGGGAGATGTATGCGATTTATGTAGATCTGAAGGCGGCCTTCGACAAGGTGGACAGGAAGGTATTGTAGGAGGTGATGAGAAGGAAGGGAGTGAACGAGGGGTTAACGAGAAGGATAAGCAGGCTGTACCAGCACACGCGCTTTAGGGTAAAGGTGGGACAGGAAAGATCGGAAGAATTTGTGACGATGAGATGGCTAAGACAGGGGTGCATTGAGTCCCTACTGTTTAACATATACTTATCAGAGCTGGAACAAGTACTAAGGAGAGGGCAAGACGGAGGGGTCAAGCTGGGGAAGGCCAAGATGGATGGGTTTGCTCAGACTTCCCAAACTAGAGGCGTATTGGTCAAAGACTGTTGTTTACAACAATAACATCAGCAAATACCATGTCGAGAAATAGATTCCAGCTGCTATTGTGTAGATTGCATTTTAGCGACAACGAGAAAAGATTGCCATCTCCAGATAGAATGAGGAAAATATCGCCACTGCTGAACATGATGAAAGAGAAAGTTCAAGCTATTATCATTCCCGAAAGCGATCTCCGTATGTGCAAAAGGCACAAATTTTTAATAGAATTATTCAAACTATGCATACGAGGAGGTTATACATATACGATTTGGATGTATATTGTGGAAAGATGGCTCTTGATAGAGAAATCTCATGGATCCACTTCTACATAAAGGAAGGGCATTGTATGTTGATAACTACTATACTAGTGTCTCACTGGCTAGAGAGTTATTAAAAAGGCAAACACACCTCGTTGGAACGCTTAAAGCAAATAGAAAGTTCAACAGCAAAGATGTGGTATAGGAAAAAATGCAGACTGGTGAAGTTATTGCTAGAATATGTGATCCACGGAAACTGATAATGAAATGGAAAGATATTGTGCTGAGCGTCTAAAGAATTATCTGAAGTTATCGTCGAAGGTGAACGTGAAACCGCTTGGGTTTGATTATGTTCGTATTGAAGAGGTATTTCTGAAGTGGGTAAAAGTTCAGAGACGGTACATTTGTATACCAGCATTTTAGTTGACGACGTCATTTTCTTTACGGATGGCAAAAACTCATTAGAAAATGATGGTTGTCATCTTTTTGAGAACACTCGTGTGTTTTCAAGAACTGTAATTTTTCCGTTTCAAAGTGGCAAAATGTTTCCATATCAGAGACTTGTTTGGGTTTTCCAAATCGTTTTCTAGATTGAGGTATTTTAAATTTTTCCAGAAAAAGATTCGCTTGAACTATTTGGCGGTAACGTTCTGTCTCGGATCTTTTGTGTGGTCCTCCATTTCATTGTGAGACTGTGTGTCTGTTATGGATTGTACTTCGATGTCTGTATCACTTTCACAGTGAACAGATGTTATCGAACCTGTTAGTTAGTTCATTGGTTCATTTGATCCTTGAGGAAAAGCATGTTCTTGAAAAATATCCAAGATGAAATGAATGTTGATGGAGTTTCATTACCACTCTTTGGTTTGGTCAGTTTTTTCAACTCTGAAAACACCTGTCAACGATTTCCATATGTTCTACAATTACAAATAATTCTTTGCCATCATTTTACAGGCTGTCGCAGACGGTGACTATCATTTTCTGACTGTGAAAGTAGAAGAATATGACAAGGAAAATGATGGTGGTATGTAATTCAACTACAGCTTACAGTATGCTGCAGAACAGTACATTTACCAGAGGACAAATTTCTACCAGATACTGAGATACCATTTTCTTTTTATTTGGTTGGAGATGAAGCTTATCCTTTAACTAAATATTTGATGAGACTTTATCCACGAAGGCAGTTAACAACAGAACAAGATTATTTTATTTCTCGTCTTTCTCGAGCCAGACGATGTGTTGTGCCTTTGGTATACTAGTAACCAAGTGGAGAATATTGGGAAAGGCTATAGAAATCAGTCAATAACTAGAGCTTACAACAGAGCAAGAAATGAAGCATACCAACAACGCGATACCGTTAAAAACTACCTGAATAATAAATAATCATACATTTGACAATAATATGTAATACGAGTAATGAAATAAATACAAAATTATTAATTAAAAAAGTTATAAAAGAAAAATATTGAAAAATCATTGTGTAGTGCGTAGCAAAATAATAAATTTCACGCTGCATTTTTTGTATTTCTATGAATTTAGTCAGAGCAATTATCAATAAATTATTTCAAAGATATTAGTGAAAGCAATTATTTTTGTGTGAAATTATGCCTTGTTACTAAATACAACTTGTTCCATAAAGTTTGCACCAAATAGGAAAATTTGGATTTTTTTTTGGGAAATTGCGCCACAGCGTTTTGATTTGCATCACTTTAAAAAAAAAATTTTTTTATCAGTTCGCGCTAAGTTTTCTGGTTTGGTGGGATATGTAAAATTTTTTAAAACGTTAGGGGTTAGGCGAACTAGGCTTATTTGAAACAATATTAATACATACCGGGTGTAGAATGGATTTTCGTACATAGAGATTTTATATACAAAACTAATAATTTGCGAATATTCCCTCCCCTAATTTATTTTACCACAAAACCTTAAATACAAAAATTGTAGAGCATTAAAAATAGGTCCCAATTTTTTTCTTCTTTGCTTATAACCTTATAACAAACTCCGGGACTGCACAATTAAAAGAAAAAGAATTGACGAAATGATACAAAATAGCAACAGCCATGACGTGTGATAACTAAAGTAACAAAATTCATTCATTTGACACTAGAATTTGACAATTTTAGTAAGGGCGTTTAAATCTGTTTTAAGCATACGTTATAAGTCGTTTGCACAATGAAAAAACGTGCTGTACAGATTTTAAAATTTTATTGAACGTGGTAATAAAGGTAGTTATAGTAATAATTAAATTCTCCGTTGACAGCTGAGCAGAACCCCAAACTGTCGTAAAATTTCTTTTAGTTGCAGCAAGTTGATAGTATGATATTTGACGACATTCTGCAAGTTTTGCAGCTCTTAAAGCGTCCACATTTTGATACGTCCTTCCATTGCATAGCCGATCATGCAATGTGCCCCACAGAAAAAAATCATTTGGCGAAAGATCTGGAGATCTTGGAGGCCAATTAATTTCTCCACTGCAATTTATCCAGCGATTTGGGAATGCATGATTTAACTAGTCTACAACATCGCGCTGGTAATGTGCCGGACATGTTGATACCAAAATTCGTAATTAATTCCCAATCGTTGATAGCTGGCCCGAATTCTTCTTGCAAAAAATTTAAATACGCAGCACCAGTTAAGCGGTCTGGAATAAAGAACGGTCCAATTATGTGAGGACCTAGTATGCCAGCCCAAACATTGACATTACTCTGGTATTGCGTATGAGTCTGAAACTTTAAATGTTCATTTCCATCTCCATCATTATTTCACCAAACTGCATTCTATTTTCTTTGTCCTCCTCGAATATTTTTTGGTGCATTTCGCCTTTATAAGACCGAAACCGCGGATCTTGACTGTTTAAAATTTTCTGAGCAGTAGTAAAATGAATCCCCAAATTATTACCTGTTTGTCTTAAGGAGACAATTTTATTCTCTGCAACGTTTAAGAGAACAGCATCTACCTTCTCTCTAGTAGCACCAGCTGTTACATTCTATCACTTACATTTCTTATTAACGGTGCCGTTGGTCTCAACGTGCCTAACAATTCTATTCATGGTCAAATTTAGAATTGGTCGCTCCTGGTAGAATCCAGCAAAAATTGCTTGTATGTCCTTAAAAGACAATCCATAGTAGTACCATTTAATAAAGTTGACTTTCTCTTCTTGGCTATAGGAATTCATTTTAAGAATCAGCAAACTTATTTTGTTTGTCAAAACGACATGTATTATTGTTGTCAGGATTCATGGCTAGTACTATTTATCGGTTCATTCCTAATACTTTTTTTTCAACTCTAGCAGGACCAAAAGGTGTTTAGATACATTTTTGTCTACAACTTTTGTGTTTAACATTTCCTATCCCTATGTACGAAAATCCATTCTACACCGGTATATCAATCGTACATGTTAAAGATATGACAGTGGCAGTGTATGACAGAGTTCGCTGGCCAATCCATGTGCGTAATATTGTTCTCTTCAAAAAATGCATTGATTTGCCTTGTTCTATGAGAACGAGCGTTATCATCAACAAACACGAAACCATCGCCTATTTCATTGGCAAATGGCAACACTACAGGTTGTAATACCTCATTAAGATATCTGACACTATTCGTTGTCGCATTTCCAAGCATAACCAATTCAGTACGACGAGTCTCAGAAATACCTCCCCAAACGGTAATTGAACCACCGCCATTAGCTTGGTAGTAAGTCACGTGGTTCTCAATATAACGTTCTCCTCTGTTTCTCCAAACTTTCACTCTTCCATCTGAGCTATGGAGACGCACTCTGGTTGCGTCACTGTATAAACAACGACTCCAATCTTCAAAATTCCAATTTTCATGTTGGTGCGCCCACTCTAGCCTTCTTTTGTGGGCTCTGGTCAATAACGGACATTTTTTAGCAGATCTGGACCTTAAATTTACCGCATGGGGCCTTATTCTTACTGTTTGAGTGGATACTTGAGTACCTGTTGCATTCAACAACTGAATTTGGAGTGTTCTTGCAGTAGAAAATTTATTCCTTCGACACTGAATCGTAATAAAACGGTCCTCCCTGGCTGTTGATCTGCGATTTCGCCCTCCTCCGTGCATATGTTGGACAGATCTAGTATCATTAAAACTCTTCTGATCACATTGTGGCTCAAATTGAAATGGGCAACAACAGTTCTTAGCGATTCACCAGTCATAAGCATTCCCATAGCTTGGCCCATCTCTTCAATACAAAACGTCTTAATGGCATCTCTAAAATGCCAAACACTCTGCAATAAAACTTACTCGAGAAAATCGCAAAAATTCTCTTACAACTTGATAAAAGTATAAGCGTCCGCCAGCTCAGTAACTGCACTTATGACAGATAATAACAACAAACAACAATTGAATCGCAAATGTCATTCGATAGGCATTTGTTTGCGTTCCGAAACAGCCCTGATCATGTAGGAAGTAATGCAAAACGCCTAAGAAGAGTTGTTTAATTTTACTGCATGTTATATAAGTGTACCAGTTCAAATGTTGATCAGTGTATATATGTCGAGGTAGTTACGGGCTACTGTCAAACAAAAACATATTTTTAATTATCTTATATTATCTTTTTATGCAGAATAAAGTATTTTGAACTTGTGAAGTTATATTTCTCTTGGTTATGTGGAAAACCACATGAGGTTATGGACCCAGATCACGCTGCGGAGAGCCAATAATAAATTTGTGGTAAAATTGAAACGAACGTGGTGGCTATTGAATAAGTATTCCACAATGGACTTGAAGGTAAAGGTAGAAAAGCTAGTTGGGCTGTCAAATTCGTCAAAATGAAAATGGCAAGAGAATATGCATTTCGTATATGACATGGTGTCGATTACAGATGGATCTAGGAAGTGGTCCAGTGCCGACGCATGAAGAAAAAAAAAACGAAATTGATAACGCGATCACAGCAGCTCTAATTGCACGTTACATCTACTGGAGCATTTTTTTTTGTTTAGTTCCGATTTTAATGTGTCAGAAAGACTTAACCTTCCAGTAGTCGCGTATTTCGACCATTATTAAGTTTAATGTCAAACGTGACATTATTTTTGAGCCATTTTTAGTCAAATTACCGTCGAGCGGTACACAGAAGAAGCCTCCTCGAAGATTGTGCTGTCTCTTAAGAGAACCACAATCGGGCGTACCCTGGAAACGTTGAACGTGTTCAACGGCTAATTCTTCTAACACCGGACCTTTTTCCGGACACGGAAAGTAAAGTAAGTAGTCGCGTGTTATTTTGAAACATGAGTAGTCGCGTCGGTCTCTGAGACCGCACTTTTTTTTACAAAGTAATAAAAGTATGATTTTTGCTTTTCTCGATGGTTTCATCAAACAGTGTCAATACTACGTCGCCTGTAAAAATTTCAATGCAAAAAGTTTATTTTTTCTTGGGAATTAAGAAAACAATTTTTTTTGTGATACATTTTTTATTGCCGTCAAAATTTCAAAAGTAACATTTTTAATCAATATAATGAAACCAAACCTGTTAATTCTATCTTTTAACAAAACGAACAAACAAAAATTAGAACAAAATTATTAAAATAAAGCATTTGGTTGGCACGATTGGCAGATCGCTCCCAAATGCTCCAAGCACATGTATGTTTTGCAATAAAAACAAAAAAAATCTTGTTTTTCTGTTCTTCGTTCGATCGCAGTATGAACATCTTCCTTTAATTGAAGGATTTTCTGATTCTGGAGCTGCATTTTGTCCACACAGTTCTTCCAATCTTAATTTTAGGGCTTTTGGAAGACATGTCGTAGCCGCACGTACTTGCAGATGAGGTAAAATTAACTCATTGGCAAGTTGTTTTAGAAATTTTCGTATAATATAAATAACTTGCGAATTAATCCCAGCAATATTCATCATGGCGTAAAAGACAACAATGGGCCAACGTCGCGTATTTCTAGCGCAGTTGTAGCTTGCACTCAACTTGTCCACGACGTCAACACCCCCTTTGGTTCTGTTGTAGTCTGTAATAATTACAGGTTTATGTAAATCACCTGTTTCTGCGTCAATATCATCATGATGATGCAATGTAGACACTAGTAGCACATATATACACTGATTCTATATACATATATACATTTTCAAAGCAATGACCAGTTTAGCACAAGCGAGAAATCTAAAGCGAAATATAAAAGAAAACCAGACTTTTGTTACTTTTGTGAGACTGCAGTTCAAAACTTTGCACGACATATACAGAGAAATCATTCCATGGAAATTGAAGTTATTCAAATGAATTCAAAGCCCAAAGGAACTAAAGAACGAAGACATCTATGCGATTTGTTAAGAAAGAAAGGCAATTACTTAAAGAATGCCACCGAATGTTTTAAGCCTGTTCGGCAGTCATACATACCAAATCAAAATGTTCTGCCATGCGATAATTGTCTTGGCTTTTTTTCTGCTAAATTATTATATCGCCACAGAAAGAAATGTGGACACCATTCTGAGAATTCTGCACAAACATCTGCTCAGTCAAAATTAGCGGAGAACATCAGGGTCGACCAGCGATTAAAACAAGACGTATTTCCCAGGATGCGAGCGGACAAAATATCTCTTACAGCTAAGAAAGATGTCCTCATTTGTGCCTTTGGAGCTAGATACCTAAAAATTCATAGGGAACGACATTTTATAAATGTTACCTCCCGAAAAATGCGTGAGCTGGCAAAAATTTTAATAGAAATTAAGAAATTAGAACCAATGATAAGATCCCTATTTCAAGCATTACAGCCAAAATATTTCGACTTATTTGTTGACGCTACTAAAACCGTGGCCAAATATGATTCAGAAAAAGAAATATATCAGGCCCCTACGTTTGCTATGAATATAGCTACATCTCTAAAACAGTGTTGCGACATAGCCATTAATTTTGCTCTGAAAAAAGAATGCCACTACGCTACGATGCCATCTGCGGAAGCTGAGGCAAACCTTAAAACAATGATCCTTTTATTCAATTTCAATTGGAGATTTGAAATTTCTACGCATGCTGCAAACAATCTTAATCTAAATAAATGGAATAAAATTACTATTGTCCCTTTGGCTGGAGATTTAAAAACACTTAGACAGTATTTAATAAACACTGCTGAAAATGCCCTTAGAAAGCTAAAATTAAATTCTGAGGATATATCTGCGTACAATAATCTATTAGAGTCTGTTTACTGCAGTGTCATTTTGCTTAACCGTAAACGTTCTGGGGAACTTCAAAGAATGCTATTACATACGTATATTAACGGCCCCATTGAGAAACAGAATTACGAAGAATTTGAGAATGCTATATCGCAAACCGAACAAATACTTTTAAATTCTCTAAAGCGGGTAGTTATTAGAGGCAAGAGAGGTAGGGGCGTTCCAGTTTTGTTTAGTACTGACGTACAGGAACATATAAAGACTTTGCTTAAATTAAGGGCAAAATTTGTTCCCAGCGAAAACATTTACTTGTTTGCCAAGGCCAATAAGACTACCTCCATAACAGGCTATAAAGTTTTAAACAAGTATGCTAAAGCTTGTGGTGCATCAAATCCAGCAGCAATTACATCTACGCGTCTTAGAAAGCATCTAGCTACACTTTCTCAAGTTTTTAACATGAATGATAACGAAATTGAACAACTAGCAACATTCATGGGCCACACTCCAGGAGTACATAAGAATTCGTATAGATTACCGGATGACATTTATCAAACGGCAAAAATTTCTAAGCTATTATTTTTAATGGAAAAGGGAAATGCTAACATGTGTAAAGGAAGATAGACTCAATGAAATTGACGTTGACATGGAAGAAGACTTGTTAAAGGGCACTGAAAGCAGTGACGAAAGTGCCAGTGAAGCCGGAGATCCAAATTTTCAGGATTTGGCAAGACCTAATAGTGACGCCTGTAATGCAGAGATTAACAAGACTAAAAGTTCGTCTGAAATTTTAACGGAACAACCGGTACCTACAAAACATAAAAAAAGGGAATTAATACCATGGACCAGTGAACAGAAGAAAGTTGTACAAAGTTTCTTTGGCACGCACATAAAGAACAAGAAGCCCCCTAAACGATCCGAATGTGAGGAATTAATCGGGAAACACCATGACTTGCTCAAAAATAAAAGCTGGCTTAAAATTAAAGTTTTTGTGCAGAATATCTATACCAAAAAAGCGTCAATGTTGAAAGATAATTAGAAGTTTTACATATTTTTATTTTTTAAGTTTTATTTGAGAATGTATTTTCAGTAGTTCCTTTTTTTATTACAAAATGCAAATGACATATTTCCTATACCACTGCGTTAAGGAGGTTCCAACAAAGTACTAAAAACATCAGAAGTATTAAAACCGAGTTGTAACTGACTTGTAACTTAAGTATTTCAGAAGATGATGCATATTTATTCGAAAGAAGTTTTTGAATTTTAATACATTATAATTACCTTAATAAATAAAGCAAAGATCTTAGTAACATAACAAAAACTTTATTTTAATTCCAGAACCTATCTTACCTACTACACTTTGAGACTTCTAATCTTAGGTGCTACAGCAGGAGATCTAAAAAATGGATAACCCAAATCTTTTTTAATTTTTATTAATAACTTCTTGATACCTTGTGATATTACGCCGTGTATTATTAACGATTAATTAATTATAAAAATACGTGCGAGTATAAGGTATGTACATGGCACTATTTTTTTTTTTTTTTTTAAATAAATTACATTGTTATTTTCATTCGCTTGTCTAGCGAGATAGAGTAAACATGGCAACAATGTTGGACGCAATAGTGTATACGTAAAAAATATACGGACGCAAAAACGTATGCCGCGTAAAAATTTATTATTCACGTTGGCCGCAATAATATCCAAGTGCGAAAGGAGCTGACAATGATACACCAATAGAAAAAAGTGTATATAAATAAGTAAACATATTTCAAACTTAAAACTATCAACGTATTCAGAATCATGTGACGAACAATATATTTGAGATAGAATTACAAATTTCTCGCTTTTTTTTTTTATGGACGCAATATAGTATGGACCACGGTAGGACGCAATAATGTTAGCGAGATGTATATATATATATATATATAAGTAGGTAATGTTAACGGTCATTATATATATATATATATAAAGTAAAAGATTTGTCGGAAAGGGGACAATGCGGATAACAAAACTAAATTCTTAGTGTTAGCTAACGTTTCGTTTGTTTATGCAAACTTCATCAGAGCTGAAAAAATACATAGACATAACATTGTTTATGACAATTTTGGAATTTTTCATAGATAATAGCTATTTTAAATTCGATGGGAAATTCTATACCCAGATTTATGCTACGGCAATGGGGAGTCCATGCTCGCCTATTTTAGCAAACATCATCATGGATGACCTAATCTCTACATGTCTTAAGAAATTAACATTTAAAACCCCATTTCTATTTTGCTATGTTGATGATATCATAACATCAATACCCGAAGGATCAGAACAAGAAATTGTAAATATATTCAACAGTTATCACCCTTCTCTTCAATTTACTTTTGAACTAGAGAATAATAATAGCCTCCCATTTCTAGATACGTTAGTTATCAGAAATGATAAAATATTAATTACAGATTGGTATAAGAAACCGACTAGCCCAGATAGGACGGTTAACTTTAACTCGGCACACCCGTTTACTCAAAAAATTGCCACAATATTTTCACTAGCCCATAGAATCACACGACTAAGTGACCCCATGTTTAGGGAAAAAAAATTCAAAACAATAAGAGATATTTTACCTGTACATTATGTGAGGTTATGGTCGTATAGGTGTGTTTTATATTTTCCGAGAAAATATCTACAATTCAATAAACACAAAAATGTAATAAAATTTATATCCGATTTACGGTTAATAAAACTACATTACATAAAAGTTAACTAGACTAAATTAAAAGTTGAAATTTAAAATGTTTGATATGAACAAATTCTGACAAAATCACAAATTCAAACGAAGCAAGAAAGGGGTATGTGGCTACGTAATATTTTCTATAGAAAATTTGTCACATAAGTCAAATTTCAAATTACTGAGGATTATGTGACGTCACATGGTGTTTGAAGTCGCATAACTTTATATCATCAGCGACGAATTGTTAACTTCTTTGAATATTATTATTATTTCTTTCTTTTTATCTCATCTGTAGAGATATACATATGTCAAAATTACTGAAGCTTAGGAGTATGTGACGTCACAAGGTGAAGTCGTGTAACTTCACCATCAGACACGAATTGATAACTTCTTTCAATATTATTATTTGTTTTACTTTTAATCCTTTAAAGAAATATATTAAATGAAACATAAACAAGTCCGTTTAAAAGTACAAAAGTTTAGGATTTTGTGACGTCATACGGTGTTTGAAGTCGTGTACCAATTACATAATCAGCTACGAATTGTTAATTTCTTTGAATATTATTATTATTATTTTTTATTTCTTTCTCCTAAAGAGAAATGTGTCACATTTCACAAGTCATTTTAAAATTACAGAACTTTAGGATTATTTGACGTCATCACAAGGTGTTTGAAGTCATATAACTTTACATCATCGGCAACGAATTACTAACTTCTTTGATTGTTATAATTATTATTACTTCTTTCTTTTTATCTTTTCTATAGATAAATATGTCACAAATAAACAAGTCAGTTTAAAATTACCAAAGTTTAGGATTGTGTCACGACATACACGTGCCTGAAGTCTTGTAACTTTTTAGCCTCGGCGACGAATTATTAAATTCTTTTAATATTATTGTTATTATGACTTTCTTCATTCGATTTCGATTTTACCAGATGATAGAAGGATCTTTATCCAAACCTAAAGTTGCAAAAACAGCGATCATTGTTGAAAGATCTACTCAGATAAAAAATTTTGCTCTCGCCAAAGGAAGCTGCTTAAAATCGAATGCTTATAAAAATTGCATTTTTCGAAAATTTAGAAGAGTTAATTTTTTCCTGCGAGGCAGAAACTTACATAGATAAAATTTTGTGACTTGTAGGAATATACAGAAGCAACAAGGAACAAAGAGAACTTCAACACACACACAAAATAACTACACAATTTAACACTTCAAGAGGAAAACGATTGTTTGACAGTTAAATAGAAATGACACAACCTGTTTAGCAGGATTTTTAAATGTTTGAATGTAAATCGTACCAATAATTGTTATGGTTTTTAGAGTGTAGAATGAAATTGATGTTTTTTTTCACGTTTGGAGATTTCAACCACAGTAGTTGCAGGATTTAACGTGTTCAATAATTGTTATAGATATTTATTTAACAGAAAATTTCGTATATGTGAACAATCCGTAAAAGATTTTTTTTCAAAAACCGTTTCAAATAAAACAATATAAAGTAGCCAACATTTTTTCCCAACATTCAAAATAGTCTCGCTCGGGATTTATATTAATTTAAGCTGCGGCAGTAACGAGTGTTCAAAATCGTTAATTATCGTCCATTGTGGTGTAATATGTACATAATGGACATGAACATAATAGAAATCGAAGCATAGATAATTAGAAATTGGTCTATCGTTGCGTAGAATGTTCGATTTTCCACCATTGAAACATCAATAAATTTACCGTGATGCATGTGAAATAACTTCTTAAATTATAATTTTATTTGATTACAGAGAAATTATATTCGTTGCAAGTAAGATGGCCGTTCAATGAATTAATTGATTAATTGATTAATTGATGCTTCAAAATAAAATTTTCTGCTAAGAATTAATTTTGAAGTTTGTCAAAGCAATTTATTATTTATTACTATTATTTTATTATTTTATTTAACACCTCAACGGGTCGAACCCAATTATGTGTGGAGCTACGGCATATGCTACAAGGATTAGGGAAACGTGGAAAGAAATTAAAATAGTCGGTCGGAAAGCCAACTCAAAGTAACAAACGCCGTAAACTTCATATTTGAAATAAAATTTCAATGTCCGTAACTAAAATTTGAACCTCAGATCTTGTAATTAATAATAATAATTAATAAATAACTAAATTTTTTCTATCTATATTGCCATTCCTTTCCACTTTTATATACAGAGAATGGAGCTAATTCATCAAACTTGTTTGATATTGTTTCATCAGAGGGGACAATTTTATTTTCTGTTGTGTTTTATTTATTTTTTTTTTTAATTTTATTTAACCCTTTGTCAACGGGTCAAACCCAATTGCTAAGTCTTTGACGACCGATGCCTACTTCCAATTCCGACGTTCTTTTGTTTTCCGATGAAGTCAATGTTTTGAATGGCAACTCGATATTTTTTTATCTTTAACTTGATACATCTTGATACCATAGAACAAATTAAAACAAAAATCAGTAGCAAATAAGAGAACACAAGAAAATTTATTAAAAATAAATTGAAAGCTAAACAAATAAAACATTCGACGCCAAACATGTAACGTGAATCCAACTATTCAATTTTTTTTAAGGAAGAAATGATAGAAAGGAATAATGAGTAACCGGAAAGTTTTCTTTTCAAAAAAAAAAAAAAAATTAAAAAAAAAATACTTTAAGACTAATTAAATACAGAAGATTGTGCACGAAACGTGAATGCAGAAGGAGGAATTCGAGGTTGGAATGTAAAGTGGAGTACAAGGAGAAACTGAAGGAATGTATTAGAAAATGGATTGTGGATTTTGTTAAAGTAAGAGACATTGACGACCGGAAGTCAGTAGAAGAGTAGCAAAATATAGGGTGATGGTGAGGGAAATGAATGAGAAATCTGACCAAGGTGGCGCGCGAGGATATAAAAAATGAATCCGACAACAAGCAGGAATTGTCTAATTGGGAGAAGGATAGGATGCATGAAAGATAGATGTATGAAAGAACGGGTTGGTCGGCGGCGGATTTGAAGAGAAAAGTCAGTGAAGGACGGGAAGTAGTGAATGAAGTAGCTCAAAGATGAAAAAATTCCAAGGTCCAGGATAGATACAATAAAATAGAAAAAGCCAGATACAATAAAAGGTAAGTATAAGGATAATACGTATATGGAAGAAAGCATTATTTTTGGAAGGAAAGATGAAAGGCTAGGTATCTATTAATCCCAAGATTTAGATGAAATAAATATTGGATGTGGGAGGAGTTCCGGAAATGAATATTTTAAGGGGAAGATAAATAGTGACACTGGATTACGTATTGCAAGGGCATGGATATTGGAGAAAAAAGGAAAAAGTTTGGAAGGAGCTGGAAGAAGTGTATTAATTAAGCGGGAGAAGTACTGGAGATATTTCGGTAATTAAAGGAACTGCAGGAACAGAAGAGTGATCTCAAAACACAGAAACAACCTTAAAAAAAAACTACCTTAAACAAGCCATTAAATTTTGATCTACTTAAATGTAAATGAATTATCAAGAATCTGATCTAATCGAAAAAATAAATCGAGGAAAAGAAAAAACGTATTCTTGCAGATGTTTAATAAATTTAATGCCTTATTAGATGATAATAATTAAGGTGTGGAGCAAAAGACGTCGGTCACAAAAAATACCCTTGTAATTGCATTATTTAGTAACATAGCGGAAATGTTGTTAGCACTCCTAAAGGACACTTTGCAAAATTGTTTTTAACATAATTTACAACTAATTCACGGGCGCATTAGTATATCTTTTCGGCCAAAATTCAAGTCGAGCTTGTGTGTTAAATAATTGTCTTCAACGTGTCTATGAGCAGAGATAGAAAATAATTATTTTAGTAAACTTAAAAAATGAATTATTTGTTTAATGATTTATTCTTATCAACTATTTTGTATGTGGGAGTTAGGAGAGATTAATGGACAATAACGTTTAAAAATGCTTCCTTATAATTTAGACGAAAATATTTAATCCCATTTCCGCTCATACCGGAAGTTATTTTTAAATATTTCTTTAATGAACATTTGGAAAATCGCAAACTTTCATCTATTTAGTATTTAGTATTGTTTATATTTTTAAATCATGGACTTGACGTCCTTGTACGTCCCGGGATAGCCTGTTGAAAATAATTTTGAAAAGTGTATTTCGTAAGGCCAGCAATTTTTTAAATCACGTGTTTAAAACGTCATAGAAAATAATTGTTTTAATAAGTTTAAAAAATAAATGTATTGCTTTGTGTAACAAAGCAGTTGCGAATGTCCTTAATAAATATTTTTCAACCAGAACCGCCATTTCCAATTATTAGTTCACAAACGGAAATACGTACTAATATGAATGCTATTTTAAATAACAACTCGGCGGGTATAAATGGGTTGCTCAGTCGTAAAGGATGTGGCTGATATATTAATAATCTATTTCTAAGAGTTCTTTAAGCCAGAAAATTAATCCCAATTTTCAAAAAAATATTTCGACGAATATCTGTCTTCCTGAACGTCTTCCTAAATCACAGTTAGATTTTTTCTTACGCAATCGATTAACAATTTAAGGCAAAATGTTCAACATAATAGACCGTAAGGCTTTGCTTCAAAAGATCTACAATTATGGTTGTATTTAACATTTTTCCCATTTTAAATATTGATTAAATTTTCAATTAATTTGCAAGCGTTCTTCAAACGTTCAAACCAGTAAATTAATCCCAATTTTCGAAAAAATATTTCGACGAATATCTGTCTTCCTGAACGTCTTCCTAAATCACAGTTAGAATTTTTTTTACGCGCTCGATCAACAATTTAAGCCAAAATGTTCAACATAATAGATCGTAAAGCTTTGCTTCAAAAGATCTACATTTATGGTTGTATTTAATATTCTTCCCATTTTAAATATTGAATAAATTTTCAATTAATTTTTTTTCAATTTATAAAGATTAACATTTGTAACTTTGTCACTTTCAAAATTTCTATAAACATAATTCTTGATCCATTAATGAATAAATTGCCAATAGCCTTGATTATTAATTATCATAAATGTTTATGTATGTGCACGTATTATCTCACGATGCAAAGTGTCTAATTGAAAACGGCAGTTTTACCATCGTAAGGGAAAAAAGGTTTTAATTGGCTCATTAGGAACAAGGAGACTGTTTTGCAATGACAGATATAATACCAGCTCAAGAACTAATCTCCACTCCGCGAGGGATTAAAGCCAGACATTCCCCGGTCAATCAAGTCGAATCTGGTGGCAGTGCAACTTCTTAATTGCCATATTAATAATTGCTTAACTATATAACGAGTAAACGACCTCAAGATACTTTTATTCTTTTTTCAACGTATCAAGTCCGTTAATGCCGTCTGTGTCCTTATATCGATCGGATCATGAATATTTATCCGCCGTCGCGATATTTTATAAATTGTATAAATATTATACGCATTTCAATTAATGTGCATTGCATATATTACGAATCAATAACGCAGTGTGATTTTTTCCTTCCAATTAAGAACAGATATGGAACGTTTCCTCGTACGCGGGGAAAATAACTTTCTTGAAATTGAGATATAAAGAAGGTTAGGCTATATGAAGCGATAAGTTAATTAATGTAGAAATAAATTATGGCTTAAGTGTGACAGGTGTAATATAAGGGAAAACGATACGTATCCTCAATAATTGTAATTTTACACCAATTAATATAAAATTAATTATACTATTCTAATGGCAAATGCAAATTTATTCAATTAACTAGTAGTAATAAATGTTCTGTGTATTCATATTTAATTTGTTTTGCTTTAAATCAGTTTGATATATTTATCCTTGCCGCTGGGTGCTGGGATATTAAGTATTTATTTATATCTAGATCTAGAATCTATAGGTGAAGGATTTATTTCATTTCTTATATTGATTTTTCTATAAAGTGCATTAAAAAGATACCAGGTTGCAAATTATCTCTCATATACATCCTTATTCTTTTTGATAACAAATTCAAGTGTAGTGTTTTCCAAGAAGTTTCCCGGTGGTCATTACCTAACGAACATAACGGGTGTCATAATCGATCAACAAACCATAAATGTGCTCACAGCTGACTCGACGAAACTTTAACGTTAAAGCAATTGTTAGATTCGAATTTAGATTGCACAGTCTAATTAATTTAATATTTCGAAGATGCTAGATTGCATGTAAATTAATTTCTCGGCCGAACCAATAGGTGTAATTAAGTAAATGTCGTTTTTAAGTTATTCACAGATAAGAAAACTGAATAAATGTTCGCCTCCCCAATTAGAATAATTGCTTATTACCTCATTTATTCCTATTTGCATTTATATGTTGTACATGCGAGTAAGTTGCGCGCAAGAAAACCTACAATTATAAACAATTCGCTTTAATTTTCTTATGTATGTATATACGTAGACAATGTTTTTAAATTACGTTTTATTATTTGGAAAAATTAGTCGAATTTACAGAGTAATTTAAAAAGTAATTTGCGACAAACTTATGTATATTTTCTGTAGTTATCAAATTATAAAATTCAACTTTAACCAACTAGAGATGAGAATAATAAAATTATAAAATTTGTTTGTCTCTGCCATTAAAAAAGGTAAAGAATATTTTTCACGGTTGGTGATTTGCTTTTTCTATTTGAAAAACTTTGCTACGTCAATTATTGCCTTTGGTTGGTAACGTCGCCACTGAATATAAATATAAAAAAGAAACGGCATTCGGTCCGATTATAAAACCAACATTAATTAAACTTTCTCGTCGTTCCATTTAAGGAATTATGTGAATAATAAGCGTCATAATTACATATTCATAAAGCTACATTTAGGAAGCTATTAACAGCTTAAAACCGTAGATAATGTAATTCGTTTAAAATAAAGTGCCACCGAATGGCCATTATCTAAATTACCTTCGGAAAAGAGACACGGCGCGGACTCAGATAAGAAAGCGTTCGCTTAAATTAACAAGTGAAACATATGGCGTCTCGCGACTATATTAATAGGTTTTATTGAAAGTCAAAGGATCCGCCGATAAAATGACAAAAGATAGATGCATGAACCTCATCTAATAAATAGTGAATCAGAGACGATTTTCAAATGCATCAATTTATATAAGAAAATAATTATACATTGACTGATAGTTTGATAATCATTTAAGTTCATGATTCATAGCTGTTCGTTTCCTAGACGTTGTCATATCATTATATTTATTCAGTTTAATTTTTTATATATTATCCTACCGAAAATAATTTTTCCATCATGACAAATTTAAGCCTTTTTATAGTTTTTGAAAGGGTTTTTGAAAGGATTTTGAATTTTTTATACAAAACACAGATTACTTTAATACTTTGTGCAAAAAAAGGATAATTACTTGTGGTACGTCTTTCAAATTAAAAGCTGATCCACATAAATATTCATTCAAGGACTGTTTTATTTTTCAGGAAAAAATTATTCATCTGGAGTAATTTCTTTTTTTCTGAAACTAATTTTTTAATTATACTATGGAAACGCAGAAAAAATGTTTAATCTCAACCTACACGTTTTTCTCCAAATAAATATTTTACTTTCTTCCTTAAGAAATAAATCTTTATCCGAATATTTGGCGCTTTCTCAGGGCTCACTACATGATATATGAAAGTAGAGGGTTCAAACCGGTTGAGGAACCTCCTCCCACCACTTGGACTTGGTGCATTGACCTTGACCTCGACAATCGACCCTAGATTGAGACCCTTTGTACAGTGATGACCTTTTGACCTTGACCTTGATAATTGTCCTTAGATTGAGACCCTTTGTACAGTGATGACCTTGACATTGAACCGTCACGCCGGTTTAGATTCAAGATCAACGTCATCATGAATACGAACCTTAATCTAAAAGTTAACATACTAAATCATATGAAATAATTTTTTTTTCCAGTTTATTTAACAATCTGTGCATTTTACGGAAAAATAAATTAAAGTTGTGTTTGTCTGTTTTGAAACGAAATAATTTTTTACATATTATCCTACCGAAAATAATTTTCCCATCATGACAAATTTAAGCATTTTTAACGTTTTTCAAAGGGTTTTTGAAAGGATTTTTAATTTTTTATACAAAACACAGATTTCTTTAATACTTTCTGCAAAAAAAAAGGATAAATATATTGTTTTACTTGTGGTACGTCCTTCAAATTAAAAATTGATCCACATATTCATTCAAAGAGTTTTATTTTTTCAGGAAAAAATTATTCATCTGAAGTATTTTTTTTTCCTGAAATTAACTAATACTATTTTTTAAAATACACCAAAGAAACACAGAAAAAAATTTTAATCTCAACCAACACGTTTTTTCCAAATAAAATTTTGACTATCTTCCTTAAGAAATAAATCTTTATACCAATATTTGGCGCGTTTCTCAGGGCCTCAAACCGGTTGAGAAACCTCCTCCCACCAGTTGATCTTGGTGCGTTGACCTTGACCTTGCAAATCGACCCTAGATTGAGATCCTTTGTACAGTGCGGACCTTGACCTTGAACCGTCAAGCGGGCTTAGATTCAAGATCAAGGTCATCATGAATACGAACCTTAAAACAATCTAACAGATTAAATCATGTGAAATAATTTTTTTTCCAGTTTATTTAACAATCTATGCATTTTACGGAAAAATATATTAAAGTTGTGTTTGTCTGTTTTGAGACAAAATTTTGAGACTAACTTTAATAGTCAGTGATAAAGCAAAAATCGGAGCACAAACGTTTCTATCTGCAGATCGCCTGCTTAACTCATAATAATTTCAACATAGATTTGTTTGTAATTTTATGATTTTTTAATGTTAAGCTTACGATATTACAGCCAATCAATCTAGGGACAATTATGACAATCGACCCTAGATTGAGACCCTTTGAACAGCGGCATCGACGCGATGACCTTGACCTTGACCTTGAATCGTCTCACGCTTGTTTAGATTCAAGATCAAGGTCATCATGAATACGAACCTCAAAACAATCTAAAAATTAACAGATTAATTCATATGAAATTATTTTTTTTCCAGTTTATTTAACAATTTGTGCCTTTTACGGAAAAATAAGTCGTGAATTTTAAAAATGGGACATGTAGAATTCACCACGGAATCCATTAGTGGGATTAGGATTTTTTCACATATTTTTCAAATAGCTTGGAAATTATAGGTAGTAGACCAATGGCCCTATAGGAGGTCGATTTGGATTTTTTTCAGGTTTTAATATCTTGATGATCTAGTCGATTTTCCAATTAATAATTAATTAACAAAACTGTTTAAATTTGGAAATGAGTCAAAAGAAGAGGGGCTTTCTTTTGATTCATTTCCAAATTTAAAACAGTTTTGTTAATTAATTATTAATTGGAAAATCGACTAGATCATCAAGATATTAAAACCTGAAAAAAATCCAAATCGACCTCCTATAGGCCCATTAGTCTACTACCTAGAATTTCCAAGCTATTTGAAAAATATGTGAAAAAATCCTAATCCCACTAATGGATTCCGTGGTGATCATGGCACAATAGAGCAAGAAACAAATAACGATCTTATATATCTGATGAAAATTTAAAAATCTGAGTTAATTGTTAATCAAATTCCACAATGTTTAAAGACAGATTTGAAATGCTGGACAAATAAATAATTTTAAAATTTTCTATTTAAACGACCAAAATTACTCACGGTCTATAACGGTTAATTTAGTCAGTTTTAAACTATAAAACAATTTTTAATTAAAAATCGCTTTGAAACAATTTCGTATTCGATTAAATCGTCGCTGAAAATCGTCTTGCTCGGCAAGATAAGAAGAAGAGAACAAAACGTCGAGTGTATCGACCACTGACAGTCCACAAGCGACCACTTGGTGTCTACAATGACTGGACAAATTAGATAACAATATAAAGGTGTCCGGCTAAATACAATATAATTTGCGCCGCTGGCAGAGGTGCGAGGATGTCCGGACTTCCGCCGGATGTGGCAATTAGTCGTCCCTAATTTGTGTGCTTTTTTCGCCTTTGCATCGAAAAAAACGTGTCGCCGTTACGTGCTCGTATGTAAAGAGACCATCAACTTTTTTTTTTTTAATTTACCGCGTATAGTAATTGGGCATCAAAGCATAAATGGTGTGCTTCACAACTGCCGTTGCGTTAGTTTCCTTTATTCACGCTTAATGGAAACGCTTAGTTTGAATCATTATTGTTGTTTTGTAACTTCACACATGTTAATATTGATCCAAACAATCGTTCATTAGTATGAAGTTGGAATTAATTTAATTGCATAAACGGACGGACGAATTAATTTTTGTTAAATTCCATCGATATTAAATTTGCAAATTTTAACGATTTATTGGTGACGTTCTTCCGTTTAACTTGACGAATCGAATAGATGCTAAGATGCTACGTTTCAGTAATAAATTGCTGAAGCATTATTACTTTTTACGTGTGATCAGTTGGTACATTTCCAGTGCATTTATAATATTTATCGCAAATAAATCATTAATAAATGTTGGAAACACAAACACGTTATAAAAAAACCGCTCCATTAAGAAATATGTTCAATATAATCAATACTTAACAGCATTAAATAGTGATATTATTAAATATGGGTAATAAATTCAAATGTTTGCTTTTCATTTCCGTTGAATGTCGCTTTTCTCAAAAGGATAATTAAGTATGGTATTATTAGTTATCCTGAAATATAGAACAACAAAATATAGGTTATTCAAGTTGAAGCAGACTCGTAAAGGAAAGCTCCCGCTTCGCAGCATGCAGTCAGTTAGAGGAGACCCTCGACAATACAAAACGGAAATCATACTTGTTACTTGTTACAAACAATAAATTAGTTGTCCATGTTCTCTTTAAAGTATTACTGTTTGTGTACACGCATGTGAACACCTTGCTTTAACAGGGTTGTATTTCCTACAAATAAATATTAAATATTTTTATAAAAACCCTTGAATCACAATTAATAAATGTGTTATTATTATTTTTTGTTATATTAGTGCAAACAATTTGTTGGAAACATTAATGAAAGTCACATATTTTTTTGTTATAGTAATAACAATAAATAAATTTAAGCATTAGTAGTTGAAATTTGAAATTTCATTTCTCGATGTCCACTTCGTCGACTGCTTTTTTACGGTCATACTTCTCAACTCAACTCAACTGAATTTTTGCAACACTTCAATCTTCAATCCTAATGTTTCTGGTTTCCTGCCTTAACAAACCGACTAGTGCGATCAAATTTCTCCACCAAAACCACTTAACTTTTCATCCCAGTTTGTTGTTCTTTTCTTTCACCCTTCAAACATATAGGTATTTTTTCACAGACACATGTATCTTTGTAATCGTTATTCAATCCCACAAAATACGTATCTCATTTACCTATCCATTTAGCCTACTTATTTATCTATCTAACCATATCTTCACTAATCCTTCGTTTGAATGCTACTGCGAACCAGTCAGTCAGTCTATTGCTGGCTACTGAAAACCGGTTAACCGGTAAACCGGTTTCAGTAGCCAGCAATAGACTGACTGACTGATTGATTCACCGAAAAATCGGTTTTAAAATAAAACCGAAAACCACTAGGCTGTTTTTAAATTGGTTCCAAAATCGGCTTCTAAATCTTGCTTATTCGTTTTTCTCAACATAGATTTATAGTTTGTTGGATTCAGAAATAAATTCAATTAAGATTTCTGGACGTCAACCATGACACATGGTTTCAACAGGATGAGCAACAACTTTGCTGGCGACATCGTATCCAGAAATGGAGATATCCCTTGGCCGCCGAGTTAACCAGAACTTTTTTTGCGACAATTTGCCAGCCCTGATTCCCAATTTCAAAATATTAGTTTCCTCGCTCCCTACTTCCAAAATCATCCAAAAACTTCTACTATTTGTACCTCATCTTCT
This sequence comes from Lethrus apterus, assembly GCA_018397195.1. Taxonomy (NCBI): domain Eukaryota; kingdom Metazoa; phylum Arthropoda; class Insecta; order Coleoptera; family Geotrupidae; genus Lethrus; species Lethrus apterus. Next base: position 6,513 of record JAFFZR010027507.1, on the reverse strand, counting down.
TCTCACCTTCTAAATATGTACGCATATCCTCTAATTATGTAATTGTTAAATATTTATGAATTTAACTGATGCTTTGACATCACATCGATTTTGATAATAGATAATGATAATAGATAGAGTTTTAACTTTCAATATTTGAGTTTTTTGGCTATAATTATACAGGGTGTCCCCGGGAAAACGAAACACCCTCAATATCTAAGAAACTAATTTTTTTTCTTAAAATCGCTGAAACAAGTAAACTTTAGATCGATGGGGGACAACTTTTGGCGAAGAAATGATTGCCATATCTTCAACCCCCTAGCCGCAGGGATGTCAACCCTAAAATTCTTAAATTACACTAGGGGATGAGTGATATATCATTTAAAAGCTTACATAATTTGCATTTAAACGGTGTAAAAATTTTTGAAATCCATCTATTCGTTTTCGAGAAATTAGCTTTTCAAGATAACTATGGTACAAAACAGAGAGGGCAATTTAATTAGAAAAACAGTCAAGATTTATTTGTATGTTAAACATACATTATTATATAAATTTATTACTATAACAATTATTAATAATTTAACGTAGCGCGAAAGGATTCTTTCATTTAGTTGTATGTAATTATAAACTAATAATAAGAGAAAATTAATGATTCCAGAGAGCAATTTTATCGATCTTATTCAGTGAAAGTTTGTTTATGTTTATTCAGAGTTATTAACATTCATCACATTCTACAATTTTTGCCATTATAAATACTTTTTAACACAAATCGCCAATATAGGTTAAAACCAAAAAAATATATTATATATAATGATATACACATTTTAATAATTGGAGAAGTTTCTAAAGTTTTTGTTTAATTTTTTAAAATTTTTAACGAAACAGAAAAGACGACGAGACGGTTGTTAGGTTTGCCAACGATAAGTGACCGAAATTTTACTTTAGAAAGTGAAGAAATTAAACGAGAGGTTTATAAGTGGTAACGTTCACTTGCAGCTATAAATGCATCTTCTTTCAAAGATATTAATTTTTGATAATTTGCAAATTAACTATATATATTTTGATTTATCAATCTACTAAGAAATTGTTTTTTTTTTTATTTTTAAAAATTTCCACTATCAAAAGAAGATATACATTTTGCATAAAATGAAAATAAAAACAAAAACTATTCAAATAACTAAAAGAATCCTAGATACTGATCACTTAATTTTTTAAACAGAAAAACTTTCTGAGAATATATTTCCAAACTAAAATTTAAAAAACTTTGAAAAGAGGCTGTAAACGCATTCAAAAACTTCAAAAGATTACAAGATCAATCGGAAAAAAAATAAAAGAAGCGATAAAAATGCTCCACCAACAATCCAAACCACACCAAATCCAATCAACCAACTGGTTCAAAATGTCCAACCTGTCGGAGTCTTGGTACCACTTCAATATGTTCAACAGGAAAAAATTCCGTTCCATTGCAAAACCAAGCTAATTCAACTGCAGGAAACATTTATGACGCAACAAAAGATTTAATTAATCCAACTGAACAGCAACCAGTTGAAAAAAACACTCAATTTATATTGCAACAGCAAAATTATAATTTACGAGAAAATGTTCCACCGCCACTGTATTTGCAAGTTATACTACAATGGAATTTTATCAGTTGAAGCTCCTCAACAAAATCTTCAAATGAATCCTGAAAACGAGTGTTATAAAATGTTATATTGGAAAAAACACCACACACAATCAGAATGAGCACGAAATATTCAGACAAAATGATCAGTTAGGTATTTCCAACCTTTCAGGAAGTAGAACTCCCCATACAAAATGTTGATGATCTTTTTCAATTACAATCTCGGGCTTTGTTACAAGGACAATAGTCATTAATGTCGCAACATGCGAATTATCAAAGTAATTATGATGAAAATGTATATGTTTTTGAAAGTAAGAAAATTGATCAAGGTCAACAAATATATGTAGAAAGTAACGATGGTATATTAATAGAGTTTGAATATAATAAAATTAGGTTCGATTGAAAATCATTTGTAGTTTTCGACAAATCGAAATAAAGATTCTTCACAATCTACTAGCAACGACGATAACAACAAGAAGTTGATCAACAAGTTCAAGTTGGAAAGCTTAACCAGTTGGCAGAACAAAATCTTGAAGATGCGAATATTGATCAGTAAGTTCAAGTTGGATGGCTTAACCACTTAGCAGAACGAAGTGAAGATGTGAAAAATACAAACGATTTGCAAAAGCAAGGATTTGCAGCCAAATGGCCAAATGGAAAATACCTATTTTCGAACAAGAAAATGTTGGAAATCATGTAATTTGTTGTTGGTTACTTTGAATCAAATTCAACAACCTCAACTTATTTTTCTAGATCAACAGGAAAGACAAAAAGTTTTTGAACGTAGAACCTTTGGATGCCCATTGATTCCCGTCGCAAAATTTAGAACAAATACAAACAGTTCCGAAAATGAACGATTTGGAACAAAGAAAATTTGGTACGCACAATCAGTTAAATACAGAAAACGTTCATATTTCGTCAATTGAAAGCACAATCTCCGAACAAAATTACGGACAAGATTTTGCCAATAGTATTAATTTAAACGAACTTGGATGGTCATAAAACCTACTGCATTTCCCAATGTTTATCAAGGAATTCAAACCGGAAGTGATAAAAACCAACAATTGGAGCAAACGATGGAAAGAAATATCTTATTAACACAAAAGAACGCTTGCTACAACCCAATGCAAGTTGAAGAAAAATATTCTTAAAGTGGTGTCTGAAAGCTTTTACAGAACAATTAAGTCAATTCAATACGGAAGCACTTAACGAAAACTGTTACCAAGAGAAAACAAGATTTACGGAGGGACGAGTCTTGAAAATGATGGTTATGGCTCGAAAATAAGCACAAAGTTATTGATGAAAGAGAAAAAAATTCAACGATAAAAAATTAAGAAAAAACAACTACATTTTTTAATAATTAACATTATATTTTTATACATTTCCGAAGATTGTATTGTAAATTGTAGCTGTTCGTTTGAACTCTTTAAAGCCCTATTCAACGTGATGTTTCTTAAAAAAAAAACTTTGGTACCCTTTCGCCATCTACACTATTTTCCTCCACCCCTTTCTGTCATTTATTGTTCTTCTCCAATTACTTAATTTCAAGGTCTTTAGGTCATTCTCCACTTGTTCTATCCACCATGCTCTGCTCTCTCTTCTCACAGCAGCCGTATTGACGACGGGTAATGTATTTGGTTTCTGGTTTTCGGTTTTCTTAATTAAAATTTTTTAATTATTAATAATTATTTATTAACGTTTCGGCAATGAAACATTCCTTCTTCAGAATATACAGTCTGTTTGATTTTATGTCACAGCAAATATCTCTGCTATTCTATGAATTAATAAAAAATGTTTTATATGAAAGTTATTTGAATATTTATTCTTAATAATGTGCCAATCAGAAAAAAATGTAACATTTTAAATGGAATGTAACCAGTATTATTACATATTCTGAAATTACATGAATTTATCTTTACAACATGTTATACTTGTATCGTTAATTAACGGCGTAACAGAATGCTGAAAACGTAGATACTGTAAACAATGTGTTCCTTAAACACCTTGAGTGTCGGCGAAGCACACGTTGCCCTTGCATAAAAAATAAAACATTTGCATTTGTATTTAAAATGTTTTTTTTTTGTACAAAGGTAACGTGTGCCAGAAGTATGATTTTTTTTGTTTTTAATGTTTCATTGTTTATTGTACGATTTTACTTAATTAAGAATTTATTTACCCCACACTTTTTCCAACAATCTCGGAACTAATAACGTTTCTTCTCATGTGGAATATGCGTTGGTTTTACACAGTGTATCATTCTACGTAAAACTTGTCATAGAGTTTTATATATAAAATTATACTTAATATAATAGGGACATTATTTTTACAATTTTATGTAAAATGTTATACAGGGTGAGTCATAATGTATGAGGAGACTAAAAGGGTAGTATGAGATAAATATGTTTTCTTAGTAAACTTTTGACCAAAACAGAGCAACCAGAAAGTTACAGCAAGTTAAAGTTAAATCGATTAATGAATATTCTGCACAAACTATGCTAGTAACTGACATTTTAAATTTAAATTGAAGTTACCTGATTGTTATTTATACAATGTAAAATTTAAAAAATTTAAAAACATAAAATTAGCACCTATTTAATTGTTTTTAAAATGCTTAAATTAAAAAAAAAACACTGATTCCTCATTAATATCAGTGGTTTTAAAATATCACTTGTTTTAAACTGATGCAATTTTCTTGTTATTGATCATTCTTTCTTGTTATTTACTAAGAAAAAATATTTATTTTGATCTTATATTATTACCCTTTCAATCTCCTCCGTACGTTATGACTCACCCTGTATATTCTGCTTCTACAGTAGAATCTATAAAATAGCGTTTATTATAGAAAATATAAAGTAGAATGTATAATATTTGGTACATAAAAAATTAACAATTAATTAAATTATTTTTAAAGATTAATTATGATTCTTTATTAATTTAAGTTGTTATTATTTATATTTTCTTATCTCAGTTAATTTATATACCATTAAAATTTTATTTACTTGTTAAAAACACATTATTATTATTAATCAAATCTTTTGCTAATGTAAATCATTACAATTTTACAAATTAAAAATATGGTATTTTCATAATTTTTTTTATTAAATTTTGATGTATTTTTAAATTCGTCTGAAAACTCAATAAAAATGTAATTTTAATTTTATTACAGCTTTTTAAAAAATAAATAATATATATACAGAACCCCCTAAAGTCCGATAATACGTCGATTAAAACGGTGAACACGGCCCGGGAAAAAAATCACACACACCTGCAGTATCATATCTACGCTTTCGCACTATCACTCGGAGATGCTGCTATTGAACTGATCTGCTGCACAAGTGTATCAGCATTTCATCTGGATCCAAGTCCTTTCACCGGATAGACCCGCGAGCACACCACTTTGTCAAGGTGCGAGTTTCAAGACAGCTCTCGCGGTAACTTCGTGAACGAAAGAGGAAGTGCATGACATACAACAATAATCTCAATATTTAATTGAATGGGGAAAATCTGGATCGGATGTGTGTTGTGCTAATGAATTGTCGATAGGCGTAACAATAAGTTTCAATGCACGTATGGTAATTTATTTTAATATATGTAAATATAGAGATAATAATTTTGTACTCATTTAGCTGAAATAAAAAAAATTCTTCGAGACAAAAAAAGCAAAAGACTTAGGACATAAAGGACTAACGCAAGGATGCCCACTAGGCACGCAATTATTAATCTATTTAACCTACTTTTAAGATATGCTATATAAGGACAGGATGGACGTGTCAAAAGGGGGAATAATTGAGAAATTATAACGGGGTACGTATGAACTAATTAATATTATTTTGTAAACACCATAATATCGGTATCGGTTTATTCTGTGTTGATTGTTTCTTCTTTATTGTTTTGTATTATTTCTTTATTTCTACCATTTTATTTATTTTTTTTGCAATTATTGTTTATAGTGTTGTGACTTTTAACATAATTTTTTATCAATTTGAATTTAAACAATTTTTATACAAGTTTTTGTTCAGAAAATAAACATTTATTGACATTCAATGTATGTGCACAATAAATATACCGGGTGTGCCAACTATCTGGGGTCGGTCTATTACGTCATACCTATTCACTTTATTAAAAAATGTTTCAAGTAAAAGTTGTTTGGAGTCAAGTACTCTACACCATAAAATTATTCTAAAATATACAGGGTGTTTAGTTTTGCCTATACGTTATACAACTTTGTTATTTTAAATGGAACACCCTGCATATCGTCGCATTTTCAGATTCCCCGGAACAAAATAGGGAAAGTTTGTACTACAGACTCCATATTAAAATTGAGCGGTTTTCGAGTTATTCCACTTTAAAAAAAAAATAATTTAGGTAGTTCTTTTTAAAAATTAATAATGTTTTTGTTAACGACGATTTTGTAACGATTCGTTGGCATAATGGTAACAATGCTTCAAGTTAAACAGTCAATACCAAATATCCTCGTTATATTATACAGGGTGTTTCAAAATTGAGAATGAATTGTAGCATCTTTAAAAGGCTAAAACTCGTTTTTTTCAAATAGAACATCCTGTATATTTTTATGCCAATTGATCAAGTTTTAAGTTCTTTTTCGATCGCGTATAACATTCCCTATAGCTAAAGTTAATTCTTTTGGAGTTATAGGTAATTCAGTATCATAAAACCTGTGATAGACAAAATAAGATATATGATAGTAATACCATTGACGTAATACCTTTGAAGTAAATTTATTTAGGAATAATAAGTATCTGGATATGATGTATTACCTGTAGTTTATACTAAAATTCTAAAGTGATTGTTAACCAGAATATACCGGGCGAGCCAATTATCTGGGATCGGTCTATTACGCCTTACCTATTCACTTGATTAAAAAATGTTACAAGTAAAAGTTGTTTGGAGTC
>JAFFZR010027506.1:0-33113 GCA_018397195.1 Lethrus apterus | reverse complement strand
GATAACTTCGTTATTAGAGAAGCTACAGTGTTGGTCAATACATCAAAAATGTGTAGTTTTTTCTACTGATTACAATGGCATACTCAAAAAACAATTGCCAGTCGCATTTTCGAACTGCTTGCTTTGATACTCATTTACTTATTTTATATTAAAATTTGGCCTTTCATCTTACGGTTGTATGTACTATTAGAATAGTATTCTATGTAAAATTTAACTTTTTATCAATTAAAATATACAGGATGTCTCATAAATTTTTTTTTGTTAGTTTGAAAATGCGACTCGCAACTGTTTTTTTGAGTACGCCATTGCAATCAGTAGAAAAAACTACACAAAGTTATCACATGTGCGGTGACCTGTATTAATGTCGTCGTAGCTCTTTTGTTTTTCATTTCTGGGTTATAGTAGTATAAGAAGATTTTGTGCAAAATTTCATTTTCTACCGACTGCTACATAAATATAGTTGAGTTGGCTCTGAAATGTGATGCGCAATTGTTTTTTTGTGTGAAGCATTGCAATCAACGGAAAAATCACTGTATCTTTGCTAATTTAACCGACTCTGTAGCTCCAAAAATAACGTTAATAGCAATAGTGCGCAGATAACTTTGAACACCTGTATATCGATCTAGAAAAGGCATTCGACAAAATGAAGAGAGAAGAAATCTGGAAAAGCCTAGAGAAAAGAGGAATGAAAAGAATGAAGTAACTGCGTAGTAAGAATGTAGTAACGAGGGAGTTAGGCAAGGTTGTAATAGATGACGCGACGTCATAAAATTATGCAAACACGGGTTGACACAGGATATAGGAAGTTACACATTAAACAATACTTCATGTAATACAATCTTCAATTGTTTACAAAAAAAACTAATTTATTTAAAAATATTTAAATAAATTTTAAATACTTCACAATCATAGATCAATTGTGGCTTAAATTGATTATAACAATTGTAAATCGACTCACCTAATTGGTGTTAAGTATCCAAAGTCAATTATACTTGATCAGAGCACAAACACTTGTTGAACACTTCCGAATCAAACACTGCACAGGGTGTTCTCTTTTCAGTGGGTTGAGCCACAATACGACTGTCGTTTTAATGCTGCATTCGTCCTTTTATAGGTTCATTTCTTTATAAAAACTATTTCTACAAAACCAAGTTGTTCACAGCTCCATCATTGAGTAAAATAAAAATTATAGTGTAATTTAAATTATGCAACCAAATTCTCTTCATGACATTTTCGGTTACAGAACGATGGACAACTAAATTTTAAAATTCTACACTTCATCCGCAACGAGAAATTCTACGGAGTGCATTTCTTCGACTAGTAACCATCATCCACGAATTCCTCTTTATACTTCGATTAACGGAAATAGTTATGTACTAAATTTATAAATAAATAATATTTTCACAACAAATTATGTTTAATTACACTATATTTTACAATTTATATTATTATTACCATTTTTTTTTAATTCTTTTATTTTAATTTTATTTTATTTCATTGGGAAATAACACAACAATATGAAGCAGAAAGTTAGACACTGAACGATACAGAAATTTCAAAGATAAATAACAAACAAGACAAGGAAAGGTAGAAGAAAAAACGAATACATTAGAAACCAATTGAAAATTGATTCAATAATAGAAAAAATTGAAGAGAAACAACTTGGATGGTTTGTCCACAATAGAATAGCAAAAAAAGTGAAATATGAAGCAAAACAACCAGAAAAAAAGGAAAAAGATGACCAAGAAAAATATGGGAAGAAGAAATCAAAAACCATAAAAAAAGAGAAGTAAATTTGAAAGAAGCATAGGAATTGCCAAGAGATAGGAAAATATGGAGAGACATATATTAAAAAAAAAAAAAACACATAAACAGGACTCAAATAGCCTTAAGCCTAACGGCAGATAGGTCTACCACCGTTTAAGTTAAGAGGAAAAACAAACAAACATCGGTAACTGATAAACTGATTGACATTACATTTTGAACATTTTCCACGAAATATCTGATTTCATGGTCTACAATTTGTCAATGTATCGCTGTTCAGTAGAACTTATAGTTTGGGCCAGAAAAATTTTTCTGCGAGGTTTAGGGAATCTTATCCCTTTTCAATCGATTCAAACATCGGTCGCAAAATCGGACGTAAAAACGCCATTGTTTTCCGTATCCCGAGCGACGCTGTAACATCGTCTGTCACCGGTGACACCATCGAAAATGTCGAATACGCCAGACAGCGAGGATTCCCATTCGAGACGAGACGACTCGGACGACGACGAAGTCTTCCTAAAGTTGAACACGTTGACGGGATGGCAGTCGATACTTTTGCTTCAGTTCCAAATGCAAATGTCTTTGGCCGTCATAAGCGGATTGTACATGTCTTACATCATCACGTTGGCGGAAGTGGCCTTCGCGCTCGGCACCCAAATACAAAACATACCCATAACCGTCAACAGCGCTTCGACGAGTAAGTCAAAACGTCGAAAACGAACTTCGTTTAAAGGCGATCTTTCAGGTATCATTTACGCGTTCGACTTGTTTTACTTCGTCGACTTGATCAGCATGATCATTTTCAAAAACATCGAATGGTCGAACATAACGATGATCTACAAGGCCAGACACGGATTTATTTTGTTCGCCGAGTTTTTAAGCATCGTACCGATCGACGTCGTTTATTATACTTTGGTCGAAGCCAACATGCAGACGTTTTATTGTCTGAGATTGCGATACGCTTTGCGATTGTGTCGATTGTACGATTTTTACAAAATGAGCAGGGAGTACGTCGGAGTTAACAGTTATCTGCTTCATTTGGTCGTTTACTTGGGAATTTTGCTCATATTAAGCATGACGATGTGTTGCCTGGCTTACATTTACAAGTGCCATACCATTGAAACGATGTGCGCTTACCAAGATTACACGGAGCTGGCGGCGAGTTTGTATTCAAGCACGACGATTTTCACAGCTTCCGGCATAACCGACAAACAAGCGCTGAAAACACACGCCAGCGTATTAGATAACATGGGCCTTTCTTTCGTGGCGTTTATTTTAAACGCCTATTTCATAAGTTACTTCACGTGCGATTTAATCCACCTTTTGAAGTCGAGATTCGTGTACATAAACGTTTGCACGAGGTTGAAACAGACCGTCCAAGTTTGGAAAAGGAATTTGTCGGAATGGAGGAATTACCACCGAAAAATTGAGAAACTGTACGACACGTACGATTCCATCGAATGGGAACGAAACAAAGGAACCCGGGCGTCCGAATTTTGGGGTCAGATTCTACCGGCCATCATGTACAAAGAGATCACTTTGGACATGTCTTGGGTGCCGTTGAAGCACAGTCATTTGTTTCGAAGCGAAGACGTGCATTTCTTGCGTTTGATGTCGACCATAATGCAACATAAATTTTATTTCCCCGGAGAGGTCATTTACAAAAGGAACGAGTACAAAACGTGCATGGTTTACATCGTTTCCGGAGTTGTGGAAGTTTTATCCGAAGAAGACGGGGAAACCCCCGTGATATCGTTGTCCAGCGGGACGTGTCTGGGCGAAACCAGTTTAATCTTGGATTATCCGTCGACGTGTTCGGTGGTGAGCAAAAACGTCTGTAACGTCGCCCTGATGCAAAGGAGGGATTTGATCAAAGTTTTGTACTTGTACCCCATGAAGTACCGGCGTATACTGCAAGCGATAAAAAAGCGCTACGACGAAGCGAAATTGTATCAAAATTTGGCCAAATATCAGTTCGACGTGAACCACTTTCAAGAGCGCGTGGGAATTTTAACGATGAAATGGTTGAAGTTGACGTTGAGGAGTCTGCTGTTTGACGTGAGAAAACTGGGGGATCTGTACGACAGGCACTACTTGCAAAAGTTGGAAGAAAACGTCTTTTGCACGAAGTACCTGGATCTGTTGGTTATCGCCGAGGACGCCGATTTGACTTCCGATTCCGTTTTCATAAAGAGTACGTTTCCGTTCATTTTCAAAGAGCGTTCGATTTTGTTGGACATGTGGAACGGAGCGATTCTGATTTTGGTCACTTGTTTGGCGGTGACGTACCCTTACTTTGTCGTCTTTATTAAAACGCAGTCGCTTCCGTACAAGATATTCCACGGGGTCGTCACGTTGGTGTGGTCGATCGATTTGTACTTGCGAATGTCGACGGTGATCAAAACCAAGTTCGTTTCCTACGTGAGCCTGCCGGATATAATCGTGTACAATTTAGGGACGCAGACGTTTTTGTTGGATTTTTTGGCGGCGATCCCCGTGGAATTCTTCATATACTTAATTCAAGGTCGATTAAGTAATAGATTTAAATTAATCGTGCAGTCGAATCGACTCCTGAAGCTGTACAAGCTCGAAGTGTTTTTCCAATCGATCAGAGTAAGTACTCAAATGCACGTCGTCTTGAAGTACTTCAAATACATCACGTATATGTTTCTGTTGTATTACTACATCGCGACGATTTTTCATTTGTTGGGTTGTTCGTCGAAAAACGAATGCACCGCTGAATACGCCTGGTTCATTAATAAATTCGACATGAGCTCGCCGATAAAAACGTTGACGATATCGTTCTTTTCCGTCTTGGAATTCGCCAACAACATCCACGTGATCGGATTCCCTTTGTTCGGTCAATACGCGACGTACGTCATCCTGACGTTATTGCAATTCGTACTGTTGCTGTTCAATTTGTTTTTCGTGTCGTACATATCGGCGACGGAAACTTTAAACAAGCGGGACGTGCACATCATGGAGGAATTTTCCCGCAACCTCGCGATCACGATGAAGTGTTTCAATCTGAACGTGAACTTGCAAAGGCGCATTTGGAAATACATCAAGCTGCAGTACGAATACGGAAGCGTTCAGTTTTTGGACAGCGTTTCGATTTACGGTCACCTACCGCGGGATCTGTTCGTCATTTCGACCAACGTCCACTTGGGGGCTTTCATCCGTAACATACCGTTGTTTCACGATTTGAGCGAGAAAATCATCTCGGAAATTTGCAGTATCGTTTCGGTGCATTTGTTCCCGCCTAACGAGGTTTTCAAACATTTCGGGGAAGTTTGTTCCGAAATCCACATCATCACCGACGGGTCGTGTTCGTTGCTCACTTGTGACGGAGAGACCGCGACGTTGGAACCCGGTGATAACTTCTCGATTTTGGAATCGTTCCTGAACATCCCGTCGATGATCACCGTGACGACGTTGACGCAATGCAAAGTGATTTCGATCGATCACGAAAAGTTCAAAGCGATCGCTTTGCGGTATCCGTCGCTTCACGAACAGGTGAAGTCCACCGTTGAACATTGCAAACAGTGGGTGGTTTTGAAGATATTGCCGAGCGTGCAAAGCGACGCGTCTTTGAAACGTCCGAGACAACGAATGAGAAAAAACGCGAAATTTTTCGGTTGCGTCTTGAAGAAACGGACGAAATCGTACTACGAATTCCACGATGGATTTCCCAAGTGGGCCTGTTTGTTGAAGTATTGCCTTTTGCGCCAGACGTTTTATTGTACGGGAAGTTTCGTGTTTTATTGGGAGGTGAGTCGGTGCGTTTTTGCGTTCGCTGCGAATATTGTTTTCCCGATGGCGAGCGTTTCCCGAACGAAATACGACGGATGGTACTACGCGCGATTGTTTTTGGATTTGACGGCGTACGTCGATATTTATTTGCGACACCATTTCACTTATTTCAACGGCAAAGGCTTGGAGGTGACGCATCCGTACAAAACGGCGAAATATTACTGGCAACACGCAATGTTCGTCGATTTGTTGGCGAGTTTCCGCCTCGATTTCCTCAAAAGGAAATCGGTGCTCATCGATTATCTCCATTTGCTCCAATTATACAGATTGCACGCTTTTTTACAAAGATATTCGAAAAGCATGTCGACGAAAGGCTTGCGCACGATGATCAAATACATCCCGTACATTATCCTATTTAATAATATAATAGGAGCCACGGTTTTTCGCAGTTTGTGCACGGTTCACGGATTAAAGATAAGTTGCAGAAATAAAACTTGGATACACTCCCAGTACCACGAAACGAGCCCGTTTGAAGCGTACATTTTCACGCAATTTTTCACCACGTCGGCGCTGATAAGCACGTGTTACGGATCCATCAACATCACCGAAAACTCCGACATAAGCATTTTCTTAGTGTTGATCATATTCGGATACGTATTTTACAATTTCCTCGTGGCGAAGACCATCGCGTCGAATTTGGCGATAAATTACGATTTGATCTCGTACCAGGAGGAAATGCGAAATTTGGTCGTGTTCATGTCGTACAAGAAAATCGACAAGAAATTAAAAACCGAACTGATCAACCATTTCGAATACATGTGGGACAAAACGAAGGGAAAATCCATACATAAGTCGTTCGCGCCGTTCAAGACGTCGTTCAAAATCGACGCGCTGTACAACATATACGGGACGTTGTTTCGCGAATCGTCGATTTTTCCGAGTCCGAACCGTTCGTTTTTCAAAAGTCTGTTGCTCGACGTCCGACACGAAATTTATTTAAAAACGGGGATCGTGTACCGCGTCAACGACATAAACGGAATTATTTTTATTTTGTTTAAAGGACAAGTTGAAGTCGCGGGCGCCGATAGCAATCGTTTGTTGACGTTGTATCCCGGTAGCGTGTTTGGAAATTTGGACAATTGCCCGATGGGACGACGTACTTTGACGATGGTCGCTTCCGGACACGTTGAAATTTTATCCGTTTCCAGTTTGCTTTTCCACAAGCATTTGAAAAAATTTCCCAAGTTGGACAGACATTTTCGAAACTTGACGATTTTCAACGTGGATTTTTTGGAAGAATTGCAATGGAAACCCGACGCTGAGGTTTTTTTGTCGGTAAAAGCTCGTCCTTCAATCGCCAGCACGAACATTTACAAAGAAGGACAGAAAAGGGATCGTTGTAAGCCGCAAATCTACGAGCGCAACAAATACATCGTCGTGTGGGAAACGATCGTGATGAACGTGATATCGTTTGCCAGTTACATCTTTGGAATGTATCACGTCGCCACAACAGAAGACACCTTGTACTTTCACGGCGTTTCTTATTTGTTGGATTTTCTTTACGTGATTAAAATTTATTTGACTTTTCACACGTCGTACGAAAACGAATTTGGAAAAATCGTTTCGAGCAGGCGTCAAATTAAAAGAAGGTACGTCAAAAATAAACTGGGCTTTTATTTCGACGTTTTCACCATTGTACCTTTCGAATTGGCAGCTTTGTTCTTCTTGAAGCATAAACATTTTCAAACTGTCTGGGCCGTTGGTCGATTGAATCGCACCGCGAGGATCATAAACGTCGTTTTGTATTTAAGATCGATGACGCAAAAATTAAACATCAATGTGCTCGTCATGAGGACTTTGTATTTATTAACAAAGGTGATACTATCACAATTTACTTTGGGTTGTTTTCTATGCATAGCCACTTCAGTTGACGAACCACCCTCTGAATCTTTCACCAGATTTGAAATGTTTGTGTTTTGCGTGCAGATAATAACAAATACTTCGGCCAAGTTATCAACGATGATCGAATTTCCCCCTTTTACCACTTCAATAGCTTCGTGTTTCATTTTCGTCGGTTTGATGAGCAAATTAATTGCGGTCGTTTACATGGCGGAAAGCTGTGCAATATTATACGTCGTCAATCGTACGAAATATCTGTATGAACGTTTCATAATTTTCATGAAAATTTACATGGAATCGGAGAACGTTTCCCCGCCGCTTTCCGAACGACTTCACATGTATGTCAATTTACTCTGGACGCACAATAAAGGCGTGCAATTTCCCAAATTATTGGAAGAAGCGCCTTACTATTTGAAAGAAGCCCTTTTGAATTCAATGTTCGGTTCCCATTTCCGAAAACACCCAATCATGAAGAACTGCCACGTCGATCTGATACGACAGATGACCTCGCAGCTCAAAACTTTAGTTTTCTTCCCGGAGGACATTGTAGTTTACGTGGGCGACATCGATCACTGCATGTACTTCATCCAGGAAGGCGAAGTTCAAGCGCTCAGCGAAGACACCATGTATTCGGAAGTCGTCGAATTTACGCTTGAATCGGGAGATATGTTCGGATTCGATCAGGGGATTTACCAACGATGCGGACACGAATACACCTACAAAGTTGTTAAGTATTCCGTCTTGGTTGCGCTCAAACGAGAGGATTGGATTTATCTGTTGGGTTTTTTTCCGGCTTCGAAAACGCTAATGTACGATTCGAAAAAAGAAATATAAAAAATAAAATAAACGGGTTTTGATCTACGTTTAATATTAATGTTTGAATATTAGATTTAATAGAATTCGTGTTAAATTAGTTTCATTTTAAATTTTTTCGTTTGTTGAATTGTAATGTTTGATCGTTTATACTAATAAAGCTCATATCATATTACTTTAATCTTACTTATTTATAACTAAATAATTAATGACGATTTACTAACTAATAAGTCGTCCATCTATACTCTATGAGTCTATAGTTTCTGAATATCCCCGCTACTTATACGGCGTGATTCTAAATGATTGTCTGTGCCAACTTTTGAAAATGATGAATGCAATTCTATAGTACTTTTTGCTTGCCGTTCCTGTCAAGTCAGCATGCCAATTTGACAAAGTAACAGTGACATTTGCAATTTTTTAATATCCCGCTACTTATACGGCGTGATTATAAATGATTGTCTGTGCGGTCTTTTGTAAATGATTGCTTGTCATTCTTGTCAAGTCGCCATGTCTAAATAAATGTCTGTGCCGCCTTTTGAAAATGGTGAATGCAATTCTACAGTGCGGTCCAAAACTCCCCCCTCCCCATGATAACGTTTGAACGGCTGGAGCTATCGTTATGAGAAAAAACAGGTCGATTTTTAATTTTTACGTACAAAATTTTGGTGTTGTCAAAAATTCAATTCCGCTTCCGGTGAAACCGGAAGTGATGTCAACTTTCTTATTTTAAATGGAACACCCTGTATATTTTGACGTTTTTGGAAAGACAACGTAAAGGTGAATCCAACGATACCATAAATTCGACTTTAATTTGAAAAGTAACAAGAGAGGCAGCAATAAATTTTCTGCCATTTTCTTTATGTGTTCCTTAGTTAGCCATAAGGTAATGCACATTTTTAGTGTTAAATATAATGAAAAACCATTAATAGACATTTACTAACTAATCAGCTACAAAACAAATAATAAACAAATAAAAGCAAATCTTTATTACGAACTTTTATTGCTTAAAAAAAATAACATATTACAGAAAATTTATTGCTGCCTATCTTGCTACTTTTTAAATTAAAGTTGAACATATGCGGTATCGTTGGATTCGTCTCTCCATCGTCTTTGCAAAAACGTCAAAATATACAGGATGTTCGATTTAAAATAAGAACGTTGACGTCACTTCCGGTTTCACCGGAAGCGGAATTGAATTTTTGATAACACCAAAATGTTGTACGTAAAAATTAAAAATCGACCTGTTTTTTCTCATAACAATAGCTCCAGCCGTTCAAAAGTTATGGTGGGGGAGAAGTTTTGGATCGCACTGTATAGTACTTTTTGCTTACCGTTCTTGTCAAGTCGGCATGTCTATTTGACATTGCTAATTGTCAAAGTAACAGTGATATTTGCAGTTTTTTAATATCCTCGATACTGATACGGCGTGAGTCTAAATGATTGTCTGTGCCGTCTTTTGTACAGAGTGAGCAATTGGAAGTGACCACCACGAGACCACATACGCCACAAAAATAGTGTATTTTTGTGTTTTACTGCTACCTATACTGCTTATTTTATTTACGTTCTGTCATTTGACATTTAAGTTGTTTGAAAGCGCTAGTTTTTTACGTTTCTCTGTGATTTTCTCGAGAGTTTTCGTAGATATAGCGTTTATTGTAAGTCTTTTTAAAGACTATACTGCCCCATTACCATTGTTTGATATATTTTATAGTACCAACTTAGCAATGTCGCCACCTTAAAATTTGAGATTACGTGGTGGTCACTTCCAATTGCTCACTCTGTAAATGATTGCTCGTCATTCTTGTCAAGTCGGCACGTCTAAATAATTGTCTGTGCCGCCTTTTGAAAATGGTGAATGCAATCTATAGTAATTTTTGCTTGCCATTCTTGTCAAGTCGGCATGTCAATTTGACATTTGACATTTAATTGTCAAAGTGACAGTGACATTTAATTGTCAAAGTGATAGCGACATTTGAAGTACCTATAGGTAAGTATATTTGTAAACGGGTAACATTTTAAATGTTTGTTATAAAATCATTTCTTAATAGAGAAAAAGCATCAAGGAGTTGTAACCACTATGACGAGCTCCTGAGGTGCGGACGTAAATACGGAAAACTTTCTGGTTGTAACAGACTTAAAGCAGCAGCGAAATCGACAACAAAAGAAAAATGATGTAGCAATGATACACGAAGAAATATACGTGAATTAAAAAAACATTTGATGGAGATGGAAGAGGACGAAGATAGCAAATTGGACACGGATAGAAAAAGTAATAATGGAGGAAACAAATAAATCATTGAGACGTGAGAAGAAAGGGAGGAAGAAAGTATGGTTCGGTGAGGAATGTAAATTTCTGAAAGAAAGAAATCCTGCAAGAATGAAAACATTAAAAAATAAAACCAAAGAAACCAGAAAAATATATTTAGAAGCAAGAAAAGGAACCAAAAATTAAGCAGAAAAAGGGAAAACACATGCAGAATAAACTTCAGAATATTAAGAACCACTTTGTGAATAAGGAATTTTTATCAAGAGGTCAAGAAAGGAAGAGAAAACTCAAACACCAAACACCTTATATTGCAGATAAAGAAGGAAAACTCATAGGGGATCCACGTGTCAAAGATGGGCACGATATATTAAAAGCTTGTTAAAAGTACAAGGGTAACATGAGAAGAAAGAAAGGAAAAAGGGATGGTTCGATGAGGAATGTAAATTAAAACTGGAAGGAAGAAATCCTGCAAGAATGAAAAAACTAAAAAATAAAACCGAAGAAACCAGAAAAATATATTTAGAAGCAAGAAAAGAAACCAAACATTTATTAAGGCAGAAAAACAAGAAACACATGCAACTTCAGACTATTCAGAACCACTTTGTGAATAAGGAATTTTTATCAAGAGGTCAAGAAAGCAAGACAAACCTCAAACACTAAATACCTTATGTTGCAAATAAAGAAGGAAAACTCATAGGAGATCCACGTGTCAAAGATGGGCACGATATATTGAAATCTTTTTAAAATTTGGAGAAGAAGAAGAGGAAAACGCCGTAAGGGAAAACACAGAACGTGAAAGGTGTAAAAATAGATTTTAGAGCAAATGGAAAGCCTAAAAAATACAATAATGTGAGAGAAAACGGGAACTACAACAAAAGATAATAATAAATGCCGGACAGATAGAATGTCCAATCCACAAAGGATAGAACTGTTTGTGAGAATTATATAGGGATTTCACTTTTACACGTTGTACATAAAGAATTAGCTAGAGTTGTAAGAAAAAAGTTAAATGAACACTAAAATTGGAGGTTTTAAAGAAGGAAAAGGGACAACGGAACAAATTTTTATTCTTAAGTTGGTCATGGAGGAAACCTACGAGCAAAACCTAGGATTACATGTATTGTTTATAGATTTTAAACAGGCGTATGACTCCATTTATAGAAGAAGAATAAGGCTTTGAACAGTTAGAAAAAATAGCAAAATTAGTCAAGAAGTCGAGGAGTCAAAGTTGAAGTCGATAGACTATCATAGTCTGTCTGTAGCAATTAATGCCAATTTATAGATCTTTTTTTTTAAATACTTACATCTTTCGTAGACATTGCTCGGAACGTGCACGGCGCTGTGGTTCAGGTTGACCGGAATGTTATAGAAATGGGGATTTGGAGTTAACAACAAAGTCCTTTTGAAATCTGGGGGAGTTTTTTGACTGGCTCTTGCACCTAATTCATCGTCGCTCACCTGAAAAGACAAATTATTGGTATTACAACAAATTGAAAAAATTTCTCGAGTTATGCGGTCCAAAACTCCCCCCCCCCCCATGATAACTTTTGAACGGCTGGAGCTAAAGTTGAACATATGCAGTATCGTTGGATTCGTCTCTCCATCCTCTTTCCAAAAACGTCAAAATATACAGGGTGTTCCATTTAAAATAAGAAAGTTGACATCACTTCCGGTTTCAACGGAAGCGGAATTGAATTTTTGACAACACCAACATTTAGTACGTAAAAATTAAAAATCGACGTGTTTTTTCTCATAACGATAGCTCGAGTCGTTCAAAAGTTATCATGGGGGGGGGAGTTTTGGACCGCACTGTATATTTTCGGTCGGTATGTCCTCCATTAGAAGCCATTTTATTCGTTTCTGAATTTATGTGGTTACCGCCACTTTTTCCGTAATTTTGTCTCTTCTATTTCTTCTCTTTCGATGTTTTCGCTACGTTCATCCTGTTGTGGTATTATTAGGTTCCCTTTCACCTTTCTTTTCATTTTCAATCGTATGGAATTTCTTCTCATCGTCTCTCCATACATTTAGTATTTTCATCTTCGTTTAATTTCTTTTCTTCTATTTCCTTTTATCGTTAATTTTACTCCAAAACTTTCTATATCCTTCGTTCAGTTCCAAATCTTATTAAGTCTTTTGTTTCTTCAATTGGTTTCTTCTTCTTTTATGTTTTTCTTCGTTGTTTTTAGTCTGCACATATTTTGTTTTTGTTTTGCTTTTCGTTAGATTGTATCCTTCGTTCAGTTCCAAATCTACTAGGTCTTTTGTTTCTTCAATTGGTTTCTTCTTCTTATATGTTCTTCTTCGTTGTTTTTAGTCTGCACATATTTTGTTTTTGTTTTGCTTTTCGTTCCATTGTGTCCTTCGTTCAGTTCCAAATCTACTAGGTCTTTTGTTTATTCAATTGGTTTCTTCTTCTTATATATTCTTCTTCGTTGCTTTTAGTCTGCACATATTTTGTTTTTTTTTTGCTTTTCGATCCATTGTGTCCTTCGTTCAGTTCCAAATCTACTAGGTCTTTTGTTTCTTCAATTGGTTTCTTCTTCTTATATGTTCTTCTTCGTTGTTTTTAGTCTGCAAATATTTTGTTTTTGTTTTGCTTTTCGTTCCATTGTGTCCTTCGTTCAGTTCCAAATCTACTAGGTCTTTTGTTTCTTCAAATGGTTTCTTCTTCTTATATATTCTTCTTCGTTGTTTTTAGTCTGCACATATGTTGTTTTTTTTTTCCTTCCTTTGTATCCTCAATTCTGTTGGAAATTCTTTCTAGTTTTTTTTTTGTTTTTCATTCTATATATTCGTCCTTGGTTTTTGTCTGCATATAATTTTTCTGTGCTTTCTTCTTCACTTCCAGTTTCAGTTTTAATGTGGCTATTGATTTTTCTGCCTCCACGACTCCTAATGCTCGAGTTGCGAAAATTATTGCCCACGTTTTCATTTGAACACCTTTTCTATTTCAAATTATTTTTTTGTACGTCTTTTTAAAAATTCCCATTTTTCCGCAACCCCGAAGGCGACATCTTCAGGGTGAGAGAATTTCTAAATTTTTTCTTTATGCCAGTAAGTTAGTTTATTCTAAATTTACTTACAATGAGGTTTTCGTCCTTTTCGCCGTCTTCTTCGTCTTCATCGCTCTTCTCGTATTTATTCGAAGCTTGATCGTGTTGATAGTCTTCGGAATCATCGTGCATCTTGTTGTGTTTGCTTTGTTTCGTGGTTAATCGACTTTCGGACGAAACGAATCTGTTCGATTCGTCTCCTGCGTCGGCCATCTTGGAAAAAAAAAAGAAAAATTATAAGAAATTTCAAACTTCGCAAACTTAATCAAAAATTTATAAATTAATCGATTTCAAACATAAAAAAGCAACGGTGAGTAACATGACGTACCTCTTGATCTTTTTGATCGTCCAGCGACGAATTCTGTTGCGAATTTTCGGTCTTGGCCGAGTTTGTCAAGTTTTTCGCGTTGTAGAAGTCGTAAGATGGATCCACGTTGTCTTTTTGTGCGACTGAGAGATTTTCGGAAATATCCACGATTCTCTGGAAAAAAAAGGAGGACTATGTACTTGGGCTTCGAATTCTTCGTTGTTTTGGACGACCTCTGGAGTTGTCTCTCCAAGCTTATATTCCTTAACTCGAAACTTGAATTTAAAGGAGTTGTACTTACCCTCACTGCTTCCACCTTTTTGTTCATAAACTTTTCTATATTTTCCGCTATGTCTTTACAAACGGCAGCGCCGTCTTCTCTTATTATGTTTATGTGTTTGTAGCTCTGAAAAAATTAAAAGAAAGTAAAAATGACGTTAATATCAAATGATAATTTTAAAAATCAACAAGGAAAATCGTGCGCAAAAAATTGGAATAGAATGGAAAACAAAAGGATTTTTTTGAATTTTTGTAACTTACCTCCATAACTTGGTTCCTTCGCGTCACTAAATCACCAAAGTGCCATAACTCTCCGCCGAGTTTTTCGGCCCAATTTCGCACTCTAAATTCAAAAGAAAAATGGGCAACTTCTAACATAATTTAACACGAACGAAGTCTTTTGTTATCAATTTTTTTAACAGAAAAATAAGCAAAAATTTCTAATTTTGTTGTCATTTTGGAGCATCGTTTATACTCACAATCTTGGCAGTTCCGGTTGTTGCTTCGATTCTTGACACACGCACAGCTCGCAAAACAACAAAACAACGAAAAAACAAAATCCGCGATTTTCTTCGTTCATTTTGGAACGATGCGTAGCCGCCTTTGCGTCGTTATTCCGACGTGTCGTTTCCCATATCGCGAGGTTAATCGATATTCGTTTCAGGAAAACGCAAGCGCGACAGTTGTTTGTTTTATTTTTCCTGTCGTGAATTTCGGACCAATCCAAAAAAGCCGCTTGCTAACACTTTCAAAAAACTTGTTTTTTTCTACGAAGATTAGTTTTTGTGAGGAATTAATTGCGGGAAAATTGAAGGTTTTATTGTGTATAGAAATCTGTGTGTAGATACTCGTCTACAAAGTTCATTAAACTAAAACTCAAATCTGCCTAAGCATAATTGAACGCTGGAATCAAGTAGGATTTGTTTTTAACGCAAAACTGATATTACGGCGCTCGCCGATAGGTGGCGCTGTACACTCTAAGCAACATCTGTCGAAACTTGACCTATGTCGTTCACTCGACAAGCATTGACAATAGCCGTACTGACGATGGGTAATAATCCAGAAACGAACGTCTACGGATGTGTGAGAACTTAATGCAAGTCGCGCTTGACCGTCAGTAAGAATCGTGTAGGTACCCTACACCTACACGAACAAAATAAATTAAAAAAACTTTTTGAATGAGTTTCAATGGCTGCAGCTTCAGCTAAAAATTATCCACTTGTATTTCTTGTTATTTATTGCAGTTGTTTAATGATTCTTTTTGTTTCTTCTATTTAGTGTTTGTTTTATCTTCACTTTAACTAAATAACGGTCTGAATCTACATGCCAATGGCAAAGCTGCGAAGGAATGAAAGGAGACAAAATGAGTGAGGAAAATAACAACTAACTAAAATGACAGACACAAGAAGAAGGAAACATATTAACTGCAGCTGCATGGACTTAGCCGGACTTACCAAACAAAGTGGGATATTTAGCTTTGAGATGGCATTTGGAGAAGACTTGGAAAGGGTTCTCCGCCGAGTTAAAAGGATGATGGTGTGGAAAAACTTAACAAAGAAAAGAAAAACAAACTATTGGCGATACGCCACCTCGCGACAAACTTTTACACTATCGACAAAGGGACATCTGTTCCTACAAGTACAAACAGTTCTAAACGGTTCCGGATTCCTCCGGTCTATCACAGAGCGCATTACAATTGCTTGAAGTTAGTCACAAATGAAATTGAATGTTTTAATTAGTCGATGAAACAACGAACCCTTCGCAAGTATCTGTAAGAACAGACCCAATTATATAATTCGAATGATTCGTTTAGGATATAGACTTTAGACAGTGCAAGCAATGTTCTTCGCGAATAACATATACAGTTTATCGTGCGGAGGAGTTAAAAATCAAAAACGGCATGATTTTAATTTGAAATAAAGGCTTGTAATTAATTCCTTAACACTAAATATAGGAAGAAGAAATATTGACCATTTAAGTCGTACAAAATGTCACAAAATGATTAAACTTCATTACAACATTCTAACATTATAATTTGATCTTCCTGTTTTATATCATCCATTGCACAGCCTGCTACGTAGCCATTTGTTTCAGAGATTTCATCCTCTTCGTTATATATAATGGAAACATTGAGAGGTTTCAATTCAAATGATAGTTTTGTAGGTTCGACTTTCACTTCAATAGGAGCAGTTCCATCGACTGTTATTGCACGACTGACAGCCATCATATCTATAAATAAACAATAAAGATAACATTAAAAAAAAAACATCCTCACCAGGTCCAATATTATCATTAGTTTTCAAAACTGCGACATTTTCCTTGACACATTCGTTTTGAGCTTCTCCTAGAGATATGTCGTATGAACGATTTTCATGCTTTATTTTATGTTTTTTTTCGTCGGTATGTATCTTTTTATGTAGCAATAAACATTTCTTTGTACGGAATAGCTTTGAACAAATATGACATTTGTGCTTTTTTTCATCGGTATGTATAATGATATGATTTCTCAAAGTAGATTTTGTACAGAATGATTTGGAGCAAATTCCGCATTTGTGATTTCTTTCATTCCTATGTAACATTTTATGTGCCAGCAAATTAGGTTTGGTACGGAATAGTTTGGAGCAAATATCACATTGATGTTTTTTTACGTCAGTATGTATCTTTTCATGTCTCACCAAACTAGATTTCGTATTGAATAGTTTCGAGCAAATATCACATTTATGTTGTTTTCTTTCGGCAGTATGTATCTTTTTTCCAGCAAATAACATTTCGTACAGAATAGTTTCAAGCAAATATCACATTGATGTTTTTTTACATCAGTATGTATCTTTTTATGTCTCACCAAACTAGATTTCGTATTGAATAGTTTCGAGCAAATATCACATTATGTTGTTTTCTTTCGCCAGTATGTACCTTCTTATGTCTCAGCAAATAAGATTTCGTACTGAATAGTTTGGAGCAAATATCACACTTGTGATTTTTTTCGTTATGTATCTCTCTGTGTTCTAACAATCGGGATCTTTTATCAAATTGCTTTGAGCAAATATAACATTTGTGCTTTTCTTCATCGGTATGCATAATTTGATGTTTCATCAAGTAGTTTTTCCTGCAGAATATTGGAACAGATTAACATTAGAAATGAAAATTAAACGCTGCACCAGTCTGTTTAAAAGATTTCGTACACAATATCAGCAATTTCATTAAGTTTTTCGGAATATTTATCAATTTTGCTGTAAACAAAACTATGCAAATTCAAATATGTACAAACGAGTCGCTACCTCTAACATAACCTCTGTAGCGCAGTGTTACCACAACTAGATAAAAAATAAAAAAAAGTTGCATTTTGCTAATTTCCGTGTTCTTTGTTTGTTCAACTATTATTTTTTATGTAAATCAGCTTTTCAAAGCTATTAATTGTTAATATTTTGAATTGTCCCTTTGTCAGTAGACGTTTTATGGATAGCAGCGCCACCAACCGTAATGCAAATTGACGATACTCATGGCGCATAATTTAAATTACGCTGTTGTGATTGGTTAATGATTGGTACGACTTAACATTCAAACATTTATAAATCTTGCTAAACAGGTGTCAATTCTATTTAACTGTCAAAGAATCGTTTTTCTCTTGAATTGTTAACTTGTTTAGTTATTATCGTTTAGTTATTTTTTCTGTGTTGAAGAAATTCTCTTTGTTCCTTGTTGCTTCTTAATATTCCTGCGAGTTAAGTAAGCTATGCAAGTCAGGTTCTGCCTCGCAGGAAAAAATGAAGTATAATAACAGCAATAAAAACTCTCAGGCATATAAGGTATTATTTTATACAATCCGTAATAAAAAGCCAAAATATCAACACATGGTTTATCGATCGTTTCATAAATTTTTATAAACGTTAGAAAATAAATATGTCAAACGAAAATCTCACAAACGAAAATCTATGTATAAATAAAATCAGCCTTAGAATTAGATACTTTGGTCATTTATTTATTGTGAAAAATGCAAATGCTTTAAACTATATTAAATCCAAGTGCCTTCTCCCCAGTCGGAAGTTTACCTTCAGCTTCATTCAGTGCCTTTAACAATTCACTCCTCGCCTTCGCACCAAACCAAACAATTAAAGCCGCAGCCAACACCAACTGTAAAATAATAAAAATTCATACGTCATAAAAGTAATTATGGTAAAGCAAAGCTTTCACCTGTCCAGTACAAAAATTGGAAAATCAATGAAATGATTGACTCAATTACATACAATAGTAAATAGTTGAAAAGAAAAACTAATGCAAAAAAAAAAATGAAAGAAAGTGGTATACAAATATTATAATAATATGATGATGAATAAAGGTAATGAAAGATTTAAGAAAATGTTTAATGAGAAAAATGAAAGAGAAAATTATGGAAGCCAAGAAAAAAGTTTCTTACCTGTGAACCAGCAAAAATGTAAGTACCAGTTGAAATATGTCTATTTTCAAGTACATCTTGCATAGATCTTAAAGTGGAACCAACATATACACCAACAATTTGTCCAGCAAATAATCCAATACACGAAGCGAAATGATAAATCTTTGTATTTACGTTACTTAACTGAAAAGTCGTGTTAAGACGTAATATTAATTATATTCTGATTCTTACTGCAAATATGGTATTCTGCAAACCGAACGGGATTGGCGTCAGTCTCGAACAAAACACTATCTTAAAACATAAAGGCCCAGATATGACTCGCATGATCGCCGCCGCTGTATCGTTATCGATGAGTCTGCGTACTTTTTCATGATGTCCGATTAACTTTAACGTGTTATGTGCCACTACCAGGCCAATGTTGGCTCCAATGACCGATAACACAAATCCTTTTAATATTCCAAATAAATAACCAGCTGCGCCAACGACGACTATGTAACCGACGCTTAAAGGGAACGACACGATTATGAATAAAACTATTATTGTACTGGAAATTATCACAGAATCTTGATTCTCCAACCAATATAATACCGATTTTATGTATTTCTTACATGTGTATAAGGTTAACGTTATTAGGAACAATGCGAACACCAACAATAGGAATCTTCTGATCGACATATAAATGCTTTTCTGTGCATTTTGTTCCTTATCTTGGATAGATTTTTGATTCGGTAAATCTATACTTATTTTCATGATTACGCCTTTCTTGACCTTGAACAATTAATTAAATCTTTATCGGTACAACATTTATATTAAATGTTAAAATTATGTGTGCGTTAATTAAAGAAAAAACGTTAAAATTTTCTTTAACCGAGACATGACAGCTGTCATAATTCGATCGTTATCATTCCGAAAAATACCTATTTTATCGACCCGTTAATTCGCATTTTTATCGCATTTGAATATATTTATACTTATGTTTATTAATATATTTGTTGACATGTGTAACGCAATTTTAAAATTCGATTCAATTAATTTCCACCCCATGTATTCGTGAAATTCTTAAAATTAAAAATTTGAATTAATAACTGTATAAATCAAAAAACCCCAGATTTGGTGGGACCCGCCATATTTGGGCCGCTTCGTCGTTTTTGCCGTAACCTACAAAATACACGATAGTAAAAGGTGTTTTTTTGTTAATATAAATTATCATTTTCAATCGAGCGGCAATGGTAAGTTGATTTTATGATACACTTACTGCGTTTAATGTAGAATAGTTAACAACAAACATGTTTTTCTTGTAGGCGCACACTATCCTTTTAGTACAACCGGGCGCCAACCCCGAAACTAGAACGTATTCCGATTACGAATCGGTTAACGAATGCATGGAAGGCGTGTGCAAGATTTACGAAGAACATTTAAAGCGAAGAAATCCTAACACACCCACAATAACTTATGATATCTCACAGTTGTTCGATTTCGTTGATCAGGTTAGTGTATATCTTTGGATCAGTTTCGGATTTTAGTTAACGTGACTCTTGTCGAATCAAGCTTCAAATATGTAACGTTAATGTTTGCTTGCAGTTATCCGATCTGAGTTGTTTAGTGTATCAAAAAGGTACAAACACATATGCTCCATATAATAAAGATTGGATTAAAGAAAAAATATATATACTTCTGCGACAAGCTGCAGGACACTCTGAATAATTGTAAAACTATTTTTTTTTATACGTATATGTATACAAAGGTAAGTTCATTTAATGTCGGGATTGATTGTTTTAACCATGAAGAAAAAGTATTAAAGTTCATTTTTTCATGTTCGAGTAAGTTTAATTTAGTTTTACGATTTGTAATATGTGAGTTGATCTGTTTCAAATAAATATAAGCTGTAATAAAGGGTCATTATTATCTCTGTAATTATAGCCTTTTTACATTCAACATGATAAAAATAAAAAACACAAGATATATCCTATTAAATCACGTATATAAACTAAAACAATTAAATATATAATGGTAATATTTAAAATTAAAATACAGGTATTTTTGATCTTAATACATGCGATAAGTCATCATCCAACGTCAGAAGACACATAAACATGAAGAACATCCCGACTGCGCTCAAAAAATGCCATATATCGTGATAATCATAAAATCGCATCAGCACACAACTTTGATTAAATGTTCTAGATCCAGCCGGCGTTAGCTAAGAATGTTTCAAATCATTAACGGTCACTATTATGTCACAGATACTTACCGACCATGATATAGTTCTGTGAAAAAAGCTATAGAAAGACGTAACGGCGCAAGTCAAAGATATCACCAAGAAAAGCAAGGAAAGACTATTTATACTTTCTTTATGGAGCAACTAAAAAAAAAAAAATTGAAAATTTGTCAAACTTTTTAAAAGATTTACCTTCATGATGATATAAAACGTAAAATAATAAATTGTGTTCATCATAAACATACCCAAAAGGTACAATGCAAAATGATGCTGATAATAAATACCAACGGCTGCCAGAGCCCAATTTAACAAATTACCTATTATCAACAAAACCATTCGACCTGAAACAAATATGATTGAATTGAGTTTACAATTATTTTATAGTTACCTTTATACATCGGTCTGAGTACATTAAGCGGTCCCGACAAAAAATCGTGACAAATAACACGATAAACTCGTAAAAATACGCCTCTATCTACAAGCAAAAAATTACAAAAAAAAACGCGAACACACACACGAAAAATTTACCAAATCTGTAACATCCCATGTAGTAAATCTGCACAGTTAAATAGAAACAAGTCAATATGTGCAAGACGGTAAAACCGATCCAGAAATACAAATTAGCTTCGAGTATTCCAATCATGCCTGCAAACAATCGTAAGATGGAATCAAAAACGATTTGTGTACGAACCCAACAATATTGCGATTGCGAGCACGCCGAAGGTCGTGTATGCAGTCGCGTTTATATCCGGATGTCTCGTCTGATAGATTTTAATCATGCAGAGCACCGCCGTTACGTACATGAAACTCGTATCTACAAAAAGATAAAATGAAATCTCTAATATTTGTGTTATTACCGAATTGGAAGTTTGCGTGGTTCGGACAAATGTGGTAACTTCCGGATAGAACACCTTCCATTATCAAAGCGACGCCCATCGCATAAAACATGCCGTAGTGTTGCGGGATACCATAATGCTATGAAAGAAAATAAATGTAATAAGCTAGAAATAAATACAATTCAACAGACTATAAATTTATGCTTATTATAAACCTATATTAATTTTTAATTTTGTTGATAACTAAAAAACATGGCAAATATTCATTAATATCTTACATAAGTATTGCAGAAGGACATGATTTGATAGTTTTATTGCTCGCAGTTTTATTGCTTAATGTAATAGTGTGATCAGAAAAATAAATTAGTCAAAGTAAGCCATGAACAAAAATCAGCAAATCTTTACTTAAACCACTATTTATTTCTTAACGACAAATTGACGTTTGTTGGAATATTCATAACAGGCAACCGTTTCCTGTTTCATTTCCATTTCTAAAATAGGATTCTAAAAGGAGAGCTTTGATTTGTTTGGACAACATTTTTGACAAACGTCAATTTGACATTAAGAAATAAATAGTGGTTTAAGTAAAGACATGCCGATTTTTGTTCATGGCTTGCTTTGACTAATTTTTTTTTTTTCGATCACATTGTATAATCACATACAAAATAAATAGTATTTTATATAAAAAATTAATTTAAGAAAAAAAATATTAAAAAAATTTACGTACTCTGTCAAAGACAACGTCTTGATGCCACTTCTCTCTTCGATAAGTTATCCACAAAAACAACAATCCAAACAAAACATATCCGATGTTCGAGAATATATGGTTAAAGTCACTAAAAAAGCCGACGGGATGCGCACATAAAAAGTTATAATAACACAAATCTTGATTTCCAGTATCGTTGAGGACCTAAAACCAAATGAATAAGACAAATCAAGCTAAGTTATGCCGCTATACCTTTTGATATGTAATAACCAATTGCACTACCGGCAAGAAATAAAATAAAGCCACGGTCAAAACATGCCAAAGATACGAATATGATTTCTTCATTAGAATGCGGGAGTCTTTACGCGCCAAATCGGACAGGAATATGACCGGCTTTCCTAAGATAATATTCCTTTCATGTTCACTTTCCGCAATCGTATCGTATTCAGTTTCATCTATGGATGTGTCATCCTCCATTGCTTCAGCTGCAATTTATCACTCGATAAATATATGTACAGGGTCATTCACCATAAATTACCCACCCTTTACTATCATTATGAAGTTCGCAAAAATGAAATTTAGGATGTTCCATTAAAAAAAAAATTTTTTTTTACACCTTGGTCTCCGAACGCCACTGAGTTTCCGATATATTAAAAAACTCGAGTTATAGCCTTAAAACTTTTATTTCAAATTTTTCTGTCTGCGATAATAACGATAATAAAGGCTGAGTAACTTATAGTGAATGACCTGCACGTATATGTAAATTAGTATATACAGGTCAGCCAAACCTCCACCTTATTTAATAAGGGAGCGACGGGAAAAAAAGCGGAGGGTAGGCGAACCCTGTAGACATGGATCTAAAATACAAATTTTTCATTAAAATATCACCGTTTACAGCAGATGATGGTGTGTTTGCTTCTGATACGTAATCCATCGTTCTTGGTACGTACGTCCGGTTTGAACACATAAAGAAACTCACACCAAATACAGCATAGAACATAGCGATACAAGCCAACGTAGCCAGTACAGCGTTGACATAATCTTTATACATGATACTTGGATTGATACTGAACGTTAAATTTTTTGTACGATTTGAAATATAATTTGTATCATCCATACAGTCGTAATCATCACCTTTTGCAACAAACACCAAAAAGAAACCATGTGGAAATTTTGATTTCTAAAAAATTACAATTAAACATGGTAACTTATTCATAACTAAATAAATTATTTTTGTAAACTGAGCATTATTTATGTATTAGAGCCATAACATACCGAAATGGTTATACCTCCTTTTTCATTGACTGTTTCATAATATCCTTCAAATGTTATGTCGTTGTTCAAATCATAAACGGGACACTAAAATATAAAAAATATAGATAATTTCCAATATTTACACATAATACTTACACTAGAATTTTGTATACTGACAGTCATACAAATCGAATCATTCGAAGATATCATCAACAGGACCGTTTCATAATTATCAATTATCGTAGTATTGGGAAAATTGTAAAAATAAAATCTTGGGCTGCTTGGTGAAATCGTCACGGAGTATTCAAGCGACGGTTTCAAGTAAAAATCGTCCTCAGTCACAAGCCTAACTGTAGCACTTACGTTGGTGATCGAAGCGGTAGAAACCGAAATGATAGGTTTCTCTTGCATAGAATTATTAACTGATGTGTTTGTGATTTTAGCTAAAAATTTACTTTAAGATGGAGAAATGTGCGCTTTATCATTACCTGAATACAGTAATGACATATCACCGCCTGTGTTATCATGGCATAGAGTTCGGCCGCTCTTCATAAACTCTTGACCGCCTGTTTCACTATCGACGACTAAGGGCAACTTCCAGGATAAAATTTCTTTGGTTTGTTTAACTACGACCATTAGGGGAGCAACAGCTTTTGCGTTTGTGGACTCGACTAAAACTCTAAGTGGATAAGTTGTCTGCGAATAAAATTACAAAGTAGAAGTAAGAAAATGATTAAAACAGATTTTACCTCGATGGTGTCATAATCTATTATGTATTGGACACTTTTATTTACATTTAGTGGTATTAGTTCGTTTAGATTTCCATTCAGTAAAATCGGTATTATTTGGCTAAAAGTGAAATTTGTTCCGATTGTAAATACTAAAATTAATAACCAGGACATTTTAAACATTCAGATATACGATAATATAAATAGTTAATTTAAATGTCAGATGACACATGTCAACGATCGTCATGTTATCTGCATTATCGACAAAATTGATAGTAAACAGTTTCGTGTTAATCGATTTGTATTAAATTGTTATTATTATCGGTTTTAAGTAATTTTCAATTTTGTAATACCGTATTTGTTTATAAATCGTATTTTTTATGTAAAGTCCGGTGAAATTTGACGTTTTATCGACTGAGCGTTTGAAAGACGAGGTTCGCGTGTTCGCCGCCAGGGCGCGAATAGATTTTAACCTCGCCGTTTCAATATACGTGTTTTTGATAAATTTCGATTAAAAAGTGGCGGAGTTCGTCGACGATTGGAAAAAATCGATCGAGCCGCGCGCTCGGTGCAGAAAATATCGGCCGTGACGATGTGAATTTTGCGTGGATTGCGTTAAAAATTCAAGAAATCCCATCCGAGTCGAAGAATCGCCATTTTAGTTTGTCGGAATCGTGCTGTGTGAATTTTAAAATTACTAAACGCGGACAAACGTAAACAAATCGTTCTCGTTATTATGAAATTATTCGAAAACGCACGTTGAGATATCGGGTAGTTCACGCGGAATTCGTTCCTCGATTGCCTTTTGGTATGTGCAGCTTGGTCGAATTTCGTATTTAGGGAGGGTCTGTCCTTATATATTGGTAAGAGATTATTGTTTAAATTGCTATCTGATGAGTAATTTTCAGTTTGGGCATTGTCGTTGTGTTCTTTGTAGCTTAAAATCCGCATCGAACGACTACAATTACTTTTTTTTTTACTTATAAAATCATTTAAATAATTTTGAAATTCAATGACAAATAATACAACTACAAAGTGATAAAATCTCATAATTGTTCTTCTTTTCTATATGTACTCAATATGTTGATATTTTGACTTTGTCATTTATCAAAGAAACACAACACCCAATTTAATCGTAATGTGTCAACACAAAAGTAACAAAATGAGATTTATTATTATCAGTTTTCTATTCAATTTGCCTTGAAATAAAATGAGTCAACTGTGATACACAATTTATCCTGTAAATCTAACTGAATTTTTAATAATGATTCTGTTTTATTTCATAGTACTCTCCATAATTACAAATATGAACACATATTTGCAGTACAAAATTAAATGAGTCATTCTGCAATGTCATTGCATTAGGCTTGTTCAATCGTTGTCTTGCAAGTTAGAGTAAATTCAGGAATTGGTACGTTGTTATTTCTTAATTGGATAATATTCTTAGGTTGTTTGCGGCCATCAAAAAATACATGTTAGAAGGTAAGTGCTTATGTTTTATATTTTAGTTTAGTAATAAATTGACAACCTAGTTGACAATTTGAGTGAGAAACTTGTGCCTCATATGAAACATTTTGTTGTAATTATTTTGACAGATGGATACAAAATTATTTGTTGTTGCAAAAGGCGATACCTAAATACATTATTGAACAAATGACAGAAGTAACGATTATTTATTTGATGTGATGAGGTTCGACCAGAAACAGAATTCTCCTGTGTGCTTGCTGAGGTACACCCGATAGTCTTAAGTGAAGATGAAGTCTGTATAGATAATTCAGGAATTTTTCCAATGAAGGGATTTTTTTTAAATATTTTCCTACAGACATAATGAAAATAGGCACATGGGAGGGCACCGGGGTACCTGGATGTAAGAAGGACAATGAGCAAGATTCAGATACGGGAATGAGAAGTGGGCCAATGGAGATGCAGATTTTGTGGAGAGAGAAAAGTCCAATGGATGCATTGGTTGACCGGATGTGAGGAAGTGAGCCGGGATGAGGATAAGGAAAAAGAAAGGAGATTGTCGAGAATCATGGATGAGGCAGGAGAAGGATTAGAAAGATTGGGGAACTTGAAAGAGGAGTTGGAACGAAGGGAACTAAATGAGCACAATTAAATAGATCAAATCAAATCAAGATTATATTACTGTTGATGAGAAGAAGAAATCCTATAAATGGAGTCGTTAAGTGTTTGTGCCAAGTGTTTGTTATGATTTTGATGATTTTTTTGTTTGTTTACTTGGCAAATACGTACTTGTAAAGACAGAAACATTGCCAAGAAATCAGACTTGTAACATTTTATTAGATAAGTGGTTTACCAATCTTTCATTTTGTATCTTATTAATGAAAGTATGTTCGAGAAAAAAGAATTAAAATAGGCCTTGATTGAACTTTCTTGGTTGGCAACATTGACTTTGATTAATAAATAAATGACAAATCACATTCATGAATTTTATAAACTGAAGGTGTTTGGGTCGTTGCCTGATGTGAGAGAGGTAGCTGTCACGTCTTGATAGGTTCGATTGTTCCTCAAGAGTTGCCAGTAGCCTTCAGCATTGGCGTACAATTAATTGTGCTCTAGACGCATGGGCGGACTTCTAGAGTAACAACCTCTCACAAAAATTAAAAATATTCAAAACAATAAAATTACATAATGTCAATGTTGCGTCACCAGATCGCTCATTCAGCCAGTCACAAGTCTGATGTAAGTAATAGCTCACCCATAGCTAGAGCACCATTAATTGTACGCCAATGGTGAATGCTACCAGCAACAATTGAACATACTCAGACATGAGAGCGATACGAACCCAAGACCTCTCTCACATCAGACAACGATCACATTATTTATTAATCAATCAAAGTAAGTGTTGTAGGAAGAAAGTTTAACTTTTATTCACATGGAACAGTTCGAATAAATTTTGTTCATAACTGAAAGCTTATATAAAAAGAAATGCCCATTAAGTTTGCTCTGATAAATAAAATGTAAAAAAAAGTCGTGTATTGTAATAAGTTTATCATTGACAGAAATTGTTTCACATGGAATAGACCTTATAGTTCTGGATTCTGGATTTAACACCTTATAGTTATTTTGTATATTAATTTCAAAATAAATCTCTATGAAAGTAATATGTGTTGTTTAATGTAAGAGTGTGTACTTGAGGAAGATCTCTGATTATTTCCCTCTACACAGATTTTTTCCCCCTTTGACACCACTTATTCTCACAAATAGTCATTCAAATAAGATTTAGTGAGCTCGATGCCCTTTTCATGCGAACTGAAATATTATCTTCAAGATTGCAATTAAAACATTAATATTTATTCAATAAGTCAGCCAGTATAAACGTTAATAATAATAATACAAGAAAAGATCAGTCGAGTAGATGGCATAATTTAAAAAAAAAATGCTTCGTCTTAGTAATAATTTGCTTCTAAGCGAGGTTTCTTATTTCAAGTGGTGAATTGTTTTCGCTGATTGTAATTGTTTTTTTTTTTGTTTTTTGTTGAGATTTTATGCTGTCTGTCTGCCTTTCATCCATTACACATGATTTACTTGCGTTGAAATGATTCCTTCACAAACGCAATGAGACCGATTGAAATTTGTACAAAATTACTCAACTTAATAATACAGTGTGATTGAATAAAAAATTAGTCAAAGCCATGAATAAAAATCGGCATGTCTTTATTTAAACCACTATTTATTCCTTAATGTCAAAGTGACGTTTGTCAAAAATGTTGTACAAACAAATCAAAGCTTTTCTTTTAGAATCTTATTTTAGAAATGGAAATGGAAAACAGGAAATGGTGAATAGTAATATTCTTACGTTGCCTGTTATGAAGAATTTCAGGAGTATTTTCTTACTGAACATTTTTAACAAACGTCACTTTGACGTTAAAAAATAAATAGTGGTTTAAGTAAAGACATGCCGATTTTTGTTCATGGCTTACTTCGACTAATTTTTTTTTCGATCTCACTGTACTATTGATTTCCTTCTTATGAACAAAATCAAGATTAGTCTCTTTTATCGAAATTTGTCTCAAATGTGACGCTATCGGACATATATATATATCAAAGGCTAATTTATTTTCGATTAAAAAATGCACTAATATCGATCTGTGCACTTCAACACTTATCATTAGTGATTGTTTACGTTACGAATTATAATCTATATAAACACAGTGTAGTCAGACACATTTAGGAGGTGGATAAAAAAAAATTGCACATTGGAGAGGGGATTCAAAATCCGATATTGTAAATTTTGCAAATTTCGAGGAGAATATTTATTTTCTGGAGTGTTGTGATAAGAAAACAATAATAATTCAATTAATTATTAAGTTTAAAGTCCACATATTTTTGAGGGATGCACATTTACTTTTTAACCCCTGGCTACGCCTATGGATCCAATGTTTAAATTTGTATCTCCGCACCAATGCGCCTACAGCTCGTTGATATAACAATTGAATTTTGTGCTCAAATTGCAAATTACACGAAGTGAGACGTTTCAGAATCATGTATTTTGTCATGATTTTTTAAAAAATTTTCTCTTGGTTGTATTGTTACTTAATTAACTAAACATTAAATATTCATTTTTGTTGCTCTTTTTTAACGTTTCTCTTTTTTTTCAGTGAAATGTTAGCGTAGCAGTAAGCGAAAAGAGCATGGCTCCTGTGCCAAGGCCAGGTAGTCTCAAAGATCCCGAAATAGCCGAACTCTTCTACAAACATGATCCGGAAAAGATTTTCGAAGACCTCAGGGAGATCGGGCACGGTTCGTTCGGGGCGGTCTACTACGCGCGATGCTCTCTTACGAAAGAGATCGTCGCCATCAAAAAGATGTCCTATCTGGGTAAACAGAGCCTCGAGAAATGGCAGGACATCCTGAAGGAGATACGCTTCTTGAAGCAGCTCAAACATCCCAACACGATCGAGTACAAAGGGTGCTATCTGCTAAATCACATAGCGTGGCTCGTCATGGAATATTGTCTCGGATCGGCGTCCGATATCATCGAAGTACACAAGGAACCGCTGAAAGAAGA
This sequence comes from Lethrus apterus, assembly GCA_018397195.1. Lineage (NCBI taxonomy): Eukaryota > Metazoa > Arthropoda > Insecta > Coleoptera > Geotrupidae > Lethrus > Lethrus apterus. The sequence continues at coordinate 3,809 of JAFFZR010027506.1, read as the reverse complement.
TGAAATTTCTGCGATCTGTGACGGGGTGCTCCAAGGATTGAGTTATCTGCACAGTCTCGGTAGAATACACAGGTAATATCGTAACAATTATATCATTTTAAATTTTATTATATCCATATGTACAAAGATGTATACAAGAAAAATCAAAGAAAGTAGTAGAAAATAGTGGAACTTTACAGAGCTTCAACATCTTTTGTTTAAGCAGTCTACACTGGTAGACCGATAACAAGCATTCAACCATGGAATGGAGATAAGAAATTTTTTGTGAAGGTTGCTGAGACAAACGAGCTATTAAGCTTGTGTTAAACTCGTTAGACTACTTGGTAGGAAAAACGTGCTGATCTACTTATATATGTGGATTGTTGTTTGGTTTTCCACTCATTAAAAATGTATAAACGCAACAATAGCAATAACAAGAGGCAGTTAGGGCTATAAGTAACCAAAATCAAAATATAGCCTTATGGAAGATAAATTGGCCCATCTAGTACTTTTTTTGTCAGCCTATAGACAACATATTAAAAAAAAATCATTTAAAAGACTATTTATTAAGCTTTAAAATGAGCCTAAATTTTTTGAGGTTTCTTTTTTTTTAACAAGTGTTATCAAATTCAACGCTCACAGAATCAAGTGTCGGCAGATAATTTAAATGATATTTGTTAAAATTTGTCAATTGTCGATATAATTTTTTTGATATAATGTATTTTGCACCAAAGGTTGTTCAAGATGTTGCTTTAATTCAACTTGGCCATAATCAGTGATACGTTGCTCAACGACTGAATGTAAGCCCGGCAGCAGTTTGAAGAATATACCAGCAATTTGTGGAAACTGTATCCTTCAATCGGCGACCAGAAACAGGCAGATTCCAGTGTATGTACATCAGAGAGAGAGATCAATTCATTGTGTTAACTTTGTTTTGAAACCGACGACTGCTGTTAATATACAGCAAAAGTTAGTCAGTTAGTCAGATAGTAAGGCGAAGATTGCAAGAGAAGAAATTGACACTTCGTAGACTTGTAACAGGTCTCAAACTGACTGCAACTCATCGCTAAGCACGGCTTTGTTTCACAAGGGAAAATTCCGATGAGACCAGGATATGTTTGTATGGAAGCGATGGTAGAGGACGATTTGCGGAATGTTCTATTTAAAAAAAAAATAGATATTTGTGTTGGGTTCGCTCGTAATTGAAATTCAAAAAATTTAACTTGCGCAATGTTTCAAACAAAGTCCTTTTTTTAAATTAACTTCATGGGCCTCGGGCCGCGTTTTAAGGTCCTGGGGGCCGTGTGATTAACACCACTGATCCAAAGATAGGGTTGGATTAGGAAGTTGTACGGGTTGGGTTCGCTCCGTAATTGAAATTTCAAAATTTAACAGTTTTAATACACGTGAGGCGGGCCACCAGTAAATCAACGAAAAGCCGCAAGCTGGCCGCGCTTTGTGCATCCCTGGTTTAGAGCGACCTATAAAGTTTAAACGACCAGTTTTACAAGAGCATCAAGCCAGCAAACACGAAACGGTCAACAAAGCAAAAACACAACTGAAATGCAACTTTCTGGAAACAAAATTAAATACCGACTCGCATACACGTTGCTGAAGAAAAATCACCAACTAAAGTAAAATAAACAGGAATTTAATGTTTCGGTTTCGATTTTGTTTTATGCCATCCACGTACACTAGTCTAGTGTAGTCAGTAGGCTAGCAATCTGAAGGTCTAAGGCTCAAGACTTAGTGGGGGACTCTTCAAGTCTCCCACTATGTTGGAATACGACAATCTGTTTTGGTAGGGTTTATTTAGATTCAGTTGTTTTAGATTGTATTGATCTAGGTCGATTTAGGTTTGATCGGACTGTTTCAGGTTGTTTTTATCGGACTTGTGTATTCTGAAATGTTCTTTAGTTCTCAAGTTGAATGAGTGTCGAGTAATGGAGATTTAGGCCATCGACAATCGACACACGTTGATTTAATTTGTCGAATTAAGCTATGTCTGTGAAAAAATAATTTTTAAGTTAGCACATGTAGACTTAACGCACTTGGTCGTGTGTGATTAGTATGTAAACGAATTATCTATCAGTTCAAAGTTTTGAGCCTTCTCGGAGGTACGAATCCTAATGTACTCCAAGTCCTCCTTAATCTGAGATGCAGCGACGGCCGCCTCTCGTACTAGAAACGACTTAAATTTGAGTATCTTTCTCACTGAGCGAAGAGGTATGAATACTAAACAAGGGAGGACCCAGTATAGAACCTTGAAACAGTTTATATTGAAAATATCAAAGATGCCCTTAACGCATTATCTTGGGTCGTCGAGAATTAAGTTTATATTCATTTACATTGAATATAATAACTGAGGCCTGATTTCGTCTTTTCTTTACTAAGAAATTAACTGTAATCTCAAGGTCTAAGGCTCAAATCATAGTTATGGACATAAAGTTTACAATGTTTCTAACTTTGATTTGGCTTTCCGATCAGGTGTTCCACGTTTCCCTAATCCTTGCAGCATATGCTGGAATAGGTTTCTAACAAATGTAAGTCGGTCGTGGCCGCAATTCAAAGACCACATTCTGTAATTGGGTTCGACCTGTTGAGGTGGCAGAACAAAGGGGAATAAATAAATAAATTGTGAAAACTTTTATAAACGAACGATATTAATGTGTTTTTTTTTTTACAGGGATGTAAAGGCAGGAAACATTCTCCTAACGGAAAACGGTACCGTAAAATTGGCGGATTTCGGAAGTGCTTCGATAAAATGTCCCGCAAATTCATTCGTCGGCACACCTTACTGGATGGCGCCGGAAGTTATCTTGGCTATGGATGAGGGACAATACGATGGAAAGGTCGACGTCTGGTCTTTAGGTAAATTTCTATTCGTACTGATTGTGCCAAACGTAATTTCTTTGTTTGTAGGTATAACTTGTATAGAATTGGCCGAAAGAAAGCCGCCGTATTTTAATATGAACGCCATGTCAGCATTATATCACATTGCTCAAAACGATACTCCATCACTGCAGTCTTCCGAATGGTCGGACGCGTTCAAGCATTTCGTCGAAGCTTGTCTTCAGGTACGGTTTGCGCACGCGGTCGTACGATTTATGATGAGGTTTGTTTTAGAAATCCCCATGTGATCGTCCATCCTCGTCTAAACTGCTTACACATCAACTCGTCACCAGGCATCGTTCGACAAACGTTCTAATAGATTTAATACAACGTACTAAGGCCGCCGTTCGCGAATTAGATAATCTTAATTATAGGAAAATGAAGAAAATACTCATGGCAGATAGTTGTGAAACCGAAAGTACAATAGGTAATATCACAATTTTTTTACACTCATTGCTGAACCTTCCCCTCATTGGTGGTTTCACTTTATATGTGGGTTTGTTATATACAGTGTGGTGATAAAGTTTGGAACAAAATTCATAAAAGCGTTTTAAATGTTTTTAAGAAAATCGCTCGGACAGGTCAATTTTTGTTTTTAAAATGCCGTCTTCTGACGTTAATTTTTTTGGAATGACGTCATTTGTTTTTGCACAATGACGTCATCATAAATTTTTTTAAATGACAAAGCCCACTTTTTTCTTCTGTTTTTAATAGACCTTCTTACTACTTAAACGATGATGTAAAAAAATTGGTACCTCATAACAATTTTTTTGAATAAATGACACATTTACTTCAGATCGTCAGTGGTTATAATTTAGTAAAAATAATAATCGTAAACATTCTAAATTAAAGCAAATAACAGTAATTTATGTATCTAAGACGAAGAGTGAAGTTTTAAGGTGCAATGACGTCATTATCGATTTTTTTAAATGACACCT
>JAFFZR010027505.1:0-33116 GCA_018397195.1 Lethrus apterus | reverse complement strand
GTCATTTAAAAAAAAATTATGATGACGTCTTTGTGCAAAAACAAATGACGTCATTCCAAAAAAATTAACGTCAGAAGACGGCATTTCAAAAACAAAAATTGATCTGTCCGAGCGATTTTCTTAAAAACATTATAGAACGATTTTATGAATTTTGTTCCAAACTTTATCACCACACTGTATATGGATTCCAATTAAAAAAAGTTTTGTTAACTTCTTTTTAAACCGGAAGTTCCGGAAGTTTAAACCGGAAATCTTAAGTTCATAAGTTTTTTTTCTTTTTTGCTTGATATAACAATATTAATAAAGACGAAGTAGAAATAATTTTATTTGATAATAAATATTGCATAGCATTGATCTTTTTTTAGCAGGTTATTTTTATCGTCCCTCGTAATACCACTATTTATCCAGAGCGTTCTTCATTTTTATTAATTTTTACAAAAATTTTAAACCCTTTTTTGTTATGATTAAAAACAATTGTGTGTCATAGACGTTTTATTAAGTTATACAAATTAATACATTATTTTACAAAATTTCAAAATTATTATATAGATTTTATAGAAAATTTTAAAACATATATAAAATTAAAAAAAAATAGTATAAGTGATTAATATGGATTACATAATAATAAATGAATAAATGAACGCCACTTTATTGTGTGTTGTGCTTTTATTTGAGTTTTAATATCTCGACGTTTTCGTCGTCGCTGGAATCATCACTTTTGTCTTCAAACCCCATGTCTTCGAATTCCCAGTCGTCAGAAGCTTGACGTTTTGGAATATCGGGTTTAAGGCACGTTGTTTGTTCTGTCTTCCTGATTTTTGACGGTCCTGCCTCTTCATAGCTGTTATTAGATTTCTGTCTTATAATTGTTCGAAACGGTGGAATGTTATGGAATGAAATTGCGCTGGAAAACGTTTGTTTCATGTTCCTTTTAGGCAGGCCCCTTTCGAGAATAGTCTTGATTTTAAGTGATTCCTCGTCCATTGAGGTTCTTCTTATCGGTTCGAACTTTGGTGCGTCTTCTGAAATTTCACCGAAGATAAAAAATTCTGCGTTCTGATTAGCTTGGGTCTTGTAAATATTGTTCTTGATTTTTTGTGCTTCGAGCGCAAAGATGTTTCCATGGAAGTTTTCAGTTGTTGAAGATGTTTGAAAATCTGGTTCACTGTCTTCATTTCTGTATGTAGAATTTTCGGAGTCAGTTTCCTCTTCGTTATATTTTTCAACTGGTTTAAATTCCATGCTGTCTTCATCAGAGCTAAACTTTTCACGTGTTTGCTCATCCTCGAAGTTTATATTGACTTTCTCCGTAGTTGGATCTTCCATGTATTTATATGTGTCAGCATTCTCCTCATTATTATCGTCTTCTTGCTGATCGATGTTGGCTTCTATGTACCTGTTTATGTTGTCATCTAGGACCTTTTCAATATTATCTATAAGATCCTCTTCCTTTGACACTTCTTCGGATTTGATTTTGTTAATTTCCGAACGTATTTCACCATATGAATTAGCAGCTTCATCGATGGTGAGACGATCCATGGTCTTTTCATTTTCTTCAGTAATTTTCATGATTCTGCGTAAGAGTTCTACTTTCGTAAGCGTCTCATTACTTTTGTATTCTTCAATTACACGAGATATTTCCAGTAAGGCGTTTTTCATGTCTCGTATGGTGTAAGGAGGCTGTTTTGACAGATCGCCTTCATCGTCATCATCAGTTGTTTCGGGTGTCTGCAACTTCGTATTTTCTTCAGTATTCGCTACTGCAGATTCATCGATGTTTTGAATTTCTTCATCCGGCGACTCGTCTTTTGGTTCACACTTGGCACTTAAATTGTGATCCATAACTTCAAGTTTGATTGCACTATTTTACTCTTCAAAGTTCGTTGAATAACTGATTTTGTTTTCAAGTGCATGTGTTATAAAATAAATCCCCCACTTTGGCTTGGCAAGTATTATTATGTTTTTGTCTTGGTCGTATCCTTTTCGGTCACTGTTCACAAACTGATAAACGAAATGCCTTTTTATCTAAAGGTAAACTGTTGTGCGCTAAATGTTACTCACTTGTCTGTAGGTTGTATACGGTTTCACATATACGTTGTTGATCATAGTTCATGGAATAATCAAAGTGATAAGAAACAATAGCAAGTTTATTATGCGCCACAGAAAGAAATATCTACTCACCAAGTAGAATTATTTTTCAATTTGAATTTCGATAAATTTTATACAAATAGAATTATGTTACGCAGACTCATTGAACATATTCTGGTTAACTCAATATATAACCCATCCTCAAAATAAAAATATTCATTAAAATTAAAAATTTGATGAATTTCATTATCTTCTAAACTTGCCTGATTCAAACAAATGTTTAAAAGGAGGGAAAAAGGACTCTAAAATTCACTCAATCTAGTGTTATTTGTTTTCATAATTTGGGAGACACATTTTTGGTAAAGTAAGATTTTATTTTCTAAATTTTCCTACATTACACAAGAAAAGCTCGATTTTTCGGAGATCATTGAACCAGGCCGTTTTAAATTTTTTTAGATGTGAACCCTTTGGAGAAATATAATGGTATGACATGTAATAAATTTGTCCCAAATCAGCTACAACATTTTAAATCTGTATCTTCTATATGTTTGAGAACGCCATTTTTGTATTGGCTCCGGATATTAATCAATCAAATATTAAATAAGCGCGCGTTTAATTAAGTTGATCTTTATATATTTTCTTTTATAAAATATTGAATTTTATGGCTATTCTTGCGCAAATAATGTTTTTCATGTGTAGCTTCTACAGAATACTCATCAATCTCTGCCTCGCTTGTAATTGACAGATAGGAAACTTTGTTATTTTAATCTTCTCTTCGGTTCATCATTTTGGTTGTGACAACGTGCAGTGTCAGTGAATAGTGACATGGATAGTGACACACACAAAGAAACACAAATCACTTAGCCGCTACAATAACAATAATGATTAAATAAAGCTCCGCTATGTTGGGACGAACGGAGGAATTTCTTATGAACGTAAGTCTCGGATTTATTTAATTAAAAAGTAAAAAAGAAAAGGCTAGCGTAATACACAACGTAAAATTAATTATAAATTATAAAATGTGTTTAAGTCATGAAGAAAAGCTATAAAGTCGTAGGAAGTTATTAAAGCACACAATAATTACTTTGTTATTAATTAATGAAGCTTCAAAACTTCAGTTTGTTCATATTAACCGTTATATGTTGACATATATTATTTCTAAATGTATATAATTATGTTAGCTATGCACGTAAACACGTTTAACATTTGTAAGGTAAAGGTATGAAACTCGAGGATGTTTTTCGTAATATGGGGTGAAAATCATGTTCTCAAAGAACGTGTCGTGTGGTACGAGAGAATGTCACAATGAAAGGTTAATCCGCATCATAGGTGAAGTCAACTGGTGATTGGACATGATAAAGGTTATAAATAGCGACATTTTCAAAGGTCACCAGGCGAGACTCTAGGGAGTAGCGGCTTGCCACGGCGCGCCACTCATTATCGCCTTGAAACCAATTAGCATTACCCTTATTCCCTTAGCGCAATCAGGACCGGTTCTAGGGCTTTTTTTTACTATTTGTTTATTGCAAACTTTTTACTCAAATGTTATGGACCAGTTGAAATATTTATTTCGCACTATTTGCTTCGGGAACTATTGGTGATTATTTATTTCAATTATGAAAAATTCCAATTGTCTTCAGTTAGTATTTCAAACAATTATTGTTTATTGTCAAAACTGGCAAAATCTTTTAATATTGAGCGAGCAGAGTGAAAAACGTGATATGTAATAATAATATATTTATTACGACACACAAATATATAAAATATATAAAAATGTGTTTCATTATCTTTTTCAATTCAATTGACCTATTTTACTATGGAATAATACGCTTAAGTGATGTCGCAAATGGCATTTTTATTTTGTTGTATTAATTACTTTGGGATTTATAACAATTTATAATTGAAATTATTATAATATTTTTAAATACGGTAACATAGTAACCTTGATTACATGTACATAATATCTTAACAATAAAAAATACAAGCTTCTTTGTTCCTAAAATGCTCGACATACTAAGCTTTGCACAAGATCTCCCTAAAGGCCAGAGTCGTAACATTGATTGGCTTGTTCATTTACCGCCATGTAACTATGGCCGACAATGGCCGGTTCACCATCAGCCATGGGGCTAACTCAGCTCGGCTTATCTTGACGTAAATTAACAACGAACTTGACCTTTGATAATACTAATGGCTTTGTTTTCTTTGTTTTATTCACGTTACCAACAATGACCTCAAATCCTTCGTCCCTTTTCTTCACATCAATGCCACCGCGAAAACACCTCAAATGTTCATTCCATTCCTTTCTTTTATTTTCTTAACGCTCACCCACCCAATGTAAAAACTCCTTTTATAGCCCAATTTTTTTGACTTGTTTTATATTTTTTTATTACTGGCGTCTTCTCATTGTTTCTTGATCTGTAACTCCATATCTTCTTCTTAGGCTCACTTTAATAACATTAAAATATTTATGGTTTTTACGAAGATTTCCGCGGCTTCTATGGTTCTTTATACAATTGTTTAATTATTTGTATTAAAACCCCATATGGATTTGGTCATGTGTTTGCCAAAAACGTTACGTTGAGATCTAAACTCCGAAATTGATACACCAGTAATCTTACATTATCTTCACATTATCCACTCACTCAGGGACTTTGAGATTTTATCTCAAAATATATTGCACATCCTCCTTGTTTCCTCAGTTGATTATTACGTAATTCGGTATATACCAGTTTTTATGAAATATTTCAGAAAAGCTAGTTTATAGGAGTATATATGAGGGTGCAGTGATAGGAACGAAATAGCTGTGTGAAATATAAAGATAATTTCCTTTATACTGATCGTATGGCGCTGAAACTACTAATAGGACCGAATGAAACAGGAGGCACACAGAGGGAGAAAATCAAGAGTATAGAAAAGTATTGTATTGAAGAGTATTGTATTGAAAAGTATTGTTTTGAAAAGTATTGTTTTAAAAGCAAGAAGGAGAGGAAGTAAAAGGTAGCAATTGGAAAAGAGGAGGTAAAGGAACAAAAACAAATTACAGACGTTTTAACATTTTGCCAGTACAAATACAGCAGACGTCTACAGATTGTTGTGTCATGTTGCAGTGTAGTAATAATAATAATAATTTCTTTTAATCAAACAGCCAGTAGTTTTGATTGAATGCGTCATATTAAAGAGAAGAACTGAAACTAATTTGAAAACCAACAGGTGTACGCTTAGGTAAAATCATCAACTTATAGTTATAATTTATAATAGTATGGACACTTTTCAATGAGAAATTAAAACAAAATTTTTTTTTGAAAATTGAAACGTGTTCCTTATACAATCTGGGAGCTTATTAAACACCGATATACAAGCGAATTCCGGAAATTTTCTGAACGTTTAAGTATTGCCAGGTCGTTTACATTTCTTATGGAATAGCTATGGGTAAGTTTGTGTATCTCAAATTTTCCCATATTTTCTTTTAAGATTATGTCATATTTATAAGCATAAATTCCCGGAAAAGTCAGGATTCCGTTAGATGTAAAAGTTTCCTTGAACTATCTAGCAACATGTGTTATTGATGTTAGAGATTAACCAGATTATGCGTTTTTGTGGTACAATAATTCTTATCCAAACCTTGACCCCATACCACAACGTTATATGACAATACAGAATAAGTATATGTTCGTAAGACTAGTGGGTCTTAATGTCATTTTAAGCTGTGCTATCATATAATATGCTCAGTTTTTTACTGACCTGATCAAAGTGTACATCCCACCTGAGTCCCTGACGTAAACTAACTCCCAAGAGGTTGTAGCGAAAAATGTGCTACCGCTATTCGAGTGATCCAAGCATTTTCTTTTGTGGAAATGAATTACAACAGTTTTAGTTCAACACAAGTCGATTGCTTCGACACTAGGTTTCCATTTCGTCGATGGTATTGTTGATGCGTATTGTTTCCAAATCGTTAGAAGACAGATGTATCGTCGGCATAAAGAACAGAAAGTCTAGTAGTGAACAATTGCGGAAGATCGTTCACAGACATCAGATACAATAGGGGACCCAATACATACCCATGAGGAACTCCCAAACTGATGTCGTGTTCATGTGATATTCACCAATTCTGACATTGATTTTTTATTCAGCCAAATAGAACTCAATCCATGCAAGCGGCAGGCCTCATATTCCAAGCCCCTGGACCAGACGAGTTCTACAGGAAATAATAAAAAGAGGACTGAGCACAGGGGCTCTACCACGGGATAGACTGGAGATGTACAAACGATTGGACGGCGTTGGAAATGGAGGCAACTCAAGGTTGGGGCAGGGTACAAAACGGGGCGAAAAGCTGCAAGGAAGTGGATGAGCGGGAGAGGTTCGAACAAATAAGGAATGCGAAATACAATAGAGGCTACAAAGACATTTGTACATATGGGAGAGTATCGGAGTACTTAAACGGAAGAAAGACGGGAGTTAGGAAAGAATCAGCGCGATTCAGATGCAAGAATGAGGAAAGAAGAAACAAGTACTGAATGAAAGAGGACTACAGGTGATGCCGATTTTGTGAAGAAAGCGGGGACGATTGTGCGCACTGGTCGTCGGACTGCGCACGTGAACCAGGATGAAGATAAAGAGAGAGGAAGGAGGTAATCATGAGTGAGACGGGCGAAGGGCTGGAAACTGTGAAGAAAATGAAAGGAAAAAAATGGGACGAAGATAATGGAAATATGAAATTGTGTTAAGGTTTTTTATAAATACCAAATAAAGGTTCTTTTTTTTAGTAGTTTGCCTGTAACCTCTCCCACCATTTTTAATATACGACTCTATATTCCTATAATAACTCAGATAATATGTATCTTATGTTAGTTGTTAATAACTGAATCTTGTAAAGTGTTTTATTCAGAACGCCTGCCGATATTTGTGATAAGTAAATGAGGCCGGATCTGAGTCTACCCTAGATCTAATTTTTGTGAGTAATTGAGGCTGCAAAGAGGGCTTCAGTAATTACGATTTAATACTTGTTAATTACTCGTAGTCTCTCGACATCAATAAACACATACCGTTGTAAATCATGATAAGTAAGGCTTGGAATTCATTACAGGCGTCGTAGGTGGAGGTGCGTGTGGTGCATCCCTAGTACGGATAATAATAACACTCCATTAAAACATAAGCACGCGGCAGATTAGTAATTAATAGCGGTGTGCACCCCTCGCGACTCGGCATGTGTGCTTGTACCTACACATGTCACGCTCGCCAAGCAGCGATTTACGACCAAAAAACGCACCGAATCCCGGTGATTGTCTAAACCGCTTTACTTGAAAAATGCCCACATTAACACTTCATATAAAATTAATAACATAATTTTATGGGTTCAACTTCTTTATCGGTGAAACACAAACTAAGGAGACATATGGTTGCACGTGGCTTATCCCGCGATGTATACGAGTTTAGAGTTTCAAACATACATACAAAAGGGGGTTGTGTTATTACGACAACAAACTACAAAAAAACTGATTCTACATTTCCTTAAATTGGGGGTAATCTCTGCTTTGAATATTTTTGTAAATTTGTATTGCATTCCCATAATTATATGCAATCTTGAAATAGCATTGTTTAAGATAAAAATTAAGACGAATTTCGAAGTATTGTATGTGTTTTCGCACGTGTTGTTAATATATTTAGTGTGAACGTGCTTTGTAAAAATATTGATCTATTTTAAATATAAATAGTTTATTTAAGTAAAATCTGTTGTGTTTGTTATGGTTAACCGAGAGTAGTTGACAGCCACCTGAGGCTCGAAACGAATCCCTGGAGTTAAGTTGGCGACAATGTAAGTTGCGTGAGACCCCAGGGAGCTCCCCTACGAGTTTAAACTGCCACCTAAATGGTTATGTTCGTCTTTTGTTCACTTTAGAGGGCGATTTTTTTAAATTTTTGTGCTCAAAGGGTATAACGGTACACTTAGGTTTCATGGGCGTAGAGGATTAATAGAAATTAAGTTGTAAGTTACGATACGCCAGTATTGGCCATTCTCTGTATACTATCACAGACTAAAGGGTCCCTACAATTAAGAAACTCAGATTACCCATTTCCACCCGCTAACGTGAACTTTATACAAATCACGGCAACTGAAAATTCATAATGCCTGCGCAATTTATTAATATAGCCTTAGGGGAATTGCATCAATACCAATTCTTCGCCGATTCATTTGACACCACCACCAACCCCACTTTTTTAAATGTGGTATATTTACGAGGTGTAATTTTAAAAGCATTGCATTTTTCTAATAACAAATCTCATCTCCCCTTATCTTGTTATATTTGAAACTGTAACACAATAACGCCATCAAATGAAATATTATTAATATTAGAGTAACACAGACATCGAAAAACACATACAAATATTTAAGATATCAAAAAGATAAAAATAAAATGAAATTAAAGCTGACAATAAAATAAAACAACGTACGCTTCTTAGAATGACATCTATCGGCAACAACAAAAATACAATAAAATCCAAAAAATACTACTTACTAACGAATAGAAAATTGAACTGTAACGAACATTTGAAGAAGATTTGTATGTTCCAGGGCAATTTGAAAAATTTTATAAACAAAATGTTTTTAAAGGTATAAAAAATGTTTTAACTGTATTAGTGGTTTTATGCTTATGTTTTTTATACTGCAAGTATAATATTATGTCGTCTTAATATGTTATTCTTTGCGACAATCCTTTAATATAAAGAAAATCAGCATATTTAAAATAATTATTAATATTTATTTTATCTGAATTCTTATATAAATTATGAATCCTTTGCTTAATTATTTTATAATGCTTTGATCAACAAGGCTATTAATAACACTTTTTTTTATAGATTAAAGGATTATAATTGAGTTGCTTGGTTAGAATTAACTCGTTTTATACTAAAGGACGCTATATGTTCCAACGCTTGTCAATTTAATATTGTACGAAATCTATCAACTGTTGAATTGGTTAACACCTTCAACGTACATTGCAGTTACATAATAGCCTGTTAACTTTAATTATAAATTTGAACCGTTAAGTAACAAAAATACCCTGACATTTATTATTCATAATTCATGAAATTGCAGTAGTTGAAAGAGCTTCAGTATGAGTGCAGAAGCTGAAAATAAGTCACGTATTTAATACTTTCTGTGACAGTTGAAACTGTTTCGTTCGGTAACAACCCCGTAAAATTCTGCAATAATTCCATTTCGAAATTATTATTACTTTAGCCATCAACAAAAAGCGATCGCATAAATTTTTAAATTTATACCTAACTGACAAGCGAGAAATAATTTATTTGGCAAGAATACCACTATGAAAAATTGAATTACCTTTTAATGCTACATTGTATACAAGTAATTTTCTACATTCTGGCCACATGTGTTTCAAATAAAATTTAGTGAAAGATTTTACAAATTTATAAAATAATGTTAGTAATTTAGTATAAAAATGCGAGTTTAGTGTCATTTCAATTAAGATTTTTTTTCGGATAAAAGGAATAAAAAGTAAATTCCTTTGGTTGATATTTACGACTTTTATTGTGAGTTTCCACCCCAACGTTAGGCAAATACGTTTACACAAAAAGAGATTATAAGCCGTACATAAACCTGTACGCCTTGGAAACTTAAATAGGAGTCGCGATAAAATATTTTATTATACCTCAACGAAATCACCTTTGTGACAATAAAAGGGAAACTGATGGAAACTGCTCCCTACGATAATTTTATCTTTGAACACAAAACATGCAAATATTAGCACAAAGCATAGTCACCTTCTATTATCGCAGCGATCGTCAAAAGGAAAGCTATCTCCGAAATCTATAAACAATTTTATTTGTTTGAGTATAAAAAATGATACGATAAAGTACGCTTACGGCCCAACCGTCAATAAAATATGATTCGAGATTATGTTTTGCCTATTGATTCAAAGGGAGTAAGCTGCATGTACAATTCATGGAAAAGTGAAAATATTTTCAAATCTCACAAAAATTCACATTGTCTCAAAATTAATATCCTTAAAACATAGTTCTTTACTTTATTATAACTTAAAATTCTGTATTACTGTTATCGAGAGTTTAACTATTTAGTATTAGATGACTACTATGAGCAGACATTTTTTATTTTTTTTTCGTGGCCGATCTTGTTTGCTAAAAGCATCCCTCCATGGAGGGTTTGATTTGTTAATTCCATATTTTAAAAGTTTTTGAGGATTATTGATATAAAAGACGTTAGTATAAAATTGAGACATGCACGATATTTCCATATCAGATTTCATTACTTAAATAGTATTCTGCCTTTTTTTATCAAATATAGCCGGTATATGCATTTCAAACATGACAAAATTGATTAAATAAATAAATAAATGAAAGTATTCATTTTTCAGTAGAAACATTTATAAAATGAGTTTTAATAATATATTTAAATATAATTTATAGATTTTGTTAGGGAGCGTTGACTTTATACTTTATGTACGCCGCCCCTGATTTGGCACATGCTGGTGAAACGAAGGACGAATGGTTACGTCGGTTATGCCTTTGGCGTTGGCGTCGCCACGACCCCACCGATTGTCTCTGTCACTCAACCGTATGAGAATTTGCCTAATGCATTCCATACTTCGCCGGATCCGCCGCATATTCTTTTATATTTATGTTTGCGTGCGCGTGTCGTTAATTTCCTTTTGTTATTTGCTCTTGAGGCAACGATTATTGCGGTAGTTAAACTACCCCGCACCTTAAAACTGAAATGCTGGTCGACAAAAGAACTTTGCTGACAAAGCAATAGCATTTAAGTGTTATTAAGTTTATATTTAATTCATACATCATCTAACAAAGAGCGAAAATATCGCAAATAATATTAAAATGTTATACAGAGTGAGACTGTAATGTTTACTCAATTGTAACCAAAAATATGACCCAATCATTTTTAAACAGAGTTACAGACTTCGAACGCGACATTTTAAATCAATTTTTATTTACTGTCGACGCTTTACTCAGTAAATGGAGTGAATTATAGGCTTCTTAACTTTGCGATTGCTCAGTATTTCCACTGGAATTTTATTTTATTTGACTTATCATTTGCAGGCATCTTTAGACATTTTACAACACCTATTTCAGGGCCGTTTGCATCTTCCTTAATTTTAAACTCTACATTTTACAGACTTTGTAGTAGAGTCATGCTTCATTAATTTGAATTTCACTAATATTCAAGCAAGCAAAATTGTACTATCGTAATGGTTCCTCGTTCTAATGTAGTTGGAAAGATGAAAGCTCTGCAGTCGTAATGGTCAACACGTAGACTGTATTCAAAAACAAAAATCTCACAAGAATTTCATTGGAGTAGACATGAGATAGAATAGTAGATACGAAGGAGCAGAATGATAACAAACGTAGAAAGAAATATGGGATATTAAGGAAGTTATGTAAAAATGGATGGAGGTTAGGGCCATATCAGAATTGAACAAAATGTAGAATGAAGAAAGAAAAAATAAATATAATACAGAAAATAAATGCATCAAATGCAGTTTCTATGCGAATTGATATTAGATATTAGTCAGAGTAAGGGGACGCGGAAACTAATGAATATTAAAAAAATTTGTAAGTGTGTTGGACACACTACGAATGGAAGAAATACCAGAGATCCCTGAATGAGTGATCAGTAGATCAGATTCATGGAAGAAGTGTCGTAGTTAGTGGGTCAGTTCAATCTCAAGGCCTAATGTTCAAATCTTCGTTGGGGGCATTGAAATTTTATTACAGAGATAAAGTTTTCAATGTTTTTCACATTGACTTGTCCTTCCAACCGACTATTCTGATTATGTTTTCCACGCTTCCCAGTCAGTTACTAAGCTTACTGAGAGTGTTGTTCCATTTCTTTCCATAATATTCAGAATAGTTGAGATGACTTTGGAAAATAATTTTTTATCCATTAGCAAACGTTTTCGCATTATTTTCATCACGTTTTGAAACAGTGTAAATACTGGATTTTGAATAATCTCTTTCTAAATAGAAACCACCTTTGTAAAAGTAAACAAAATATTTCCCATTTAATTTTCATCTGCATGTGCTTTGTGGGGTTTCTCCACTGTTCAATTTAAAAATAAATCAATTATTTATTGAGGTCGGTATTAAAAAATATTTTATAGGCGGCAGATAATGTTTCTGGGCTCGCCATTTGAATCTCGCTTGTCTTAAGAGACTGAAGTTGCATAACGAATTGTGTGGACATGAATGTACGATTTGAAAAATCACAATAACTTTTTATAAATATTAAGTATATGTTGAACAATGATGTAATAAGTGATGAGTGCAGAGAAAATAAGAAAAACTAGGAATAAAAATATGAAAATGTATGAAACTGCTAAAAAACGTACCGTAGAAACAGAAAATAATCATTAATAGATTTTTCTTTAATCATTAATTCAGATATTGAAAGGCGAATATGGAAAAGTGAAATGTAATAAATTTCTATAAACGTGAACAGTAGACTGAATATTACATTAAATTTTCTCGCTGTAGAATGAAATTGTAATATTTATGTAAATTTTATTGTTTCAGTAATTGATTTGTCGGTGCACTGTGGCAATAATTTAGTTTTAACCCTTCTAAATATTTAAAAGCAATGATGTGGGGTTGGGGAGCAATTATGTGTGAATTTCCCCTAGCGAGAAGAAGTATGTGCACGGTGACTTGTAGCCTTTCATCTGGGTCATTTCAATTATCACAATTTTTAATTATGTATAGAAAATGTAAAACGGTCGCGGCAATTTGTATGTATGTATTCGTTGACACCCGGTGCTGAATTTACATGCTAATTCATTTTCAGTTCTATTATTTATGAATTCATCAATTTTAACTCGACACAAAGTTGTATGCATTTTGTGCGTTGATTTTCCAATTATTGCGTACCGTCCAAGTTTTAACATAAAATTGAAACTGGTCACATAATGTAAAGCACAAGCGACCACCGCATACATTTACAGCAGGAAATTATAAATTTATAGATTTACGAGTTAAGGGCCAATTAATTTTATGGGTGGCGATTCAGACTCACCATTACATCGGTCACTGCAATAAATTAAATGGTTCATAAAAAAGTTTGCTTGTAAGTAAATAAAATTAAAAATGTCGTTTATATCTTTGCGCGTCTGTGAGGGTGTGTAACTGGGTGAATAACTGCATACGAATTTGCATATCGAAGTTTATTTTTTTTTTATTTCCGCCCCTATGTTGTTTATCATATATAACCCTTTAGCGGCGGTCATTATGAGCGCATTACAATAGTGCGGTCGCAAACGCGGACGTCGAGACGCCACCGCTGATTCATGCTGCCGCGTTCATGCGCGAGTTAACACTTCACGTAATAAAGCACCATTGTTGATGCTGATCTATGTACACTCGCGCTCCACCGAATAACCCTCTCTAACGTAACCCAACCCACTTCAAACGTAAAACTCAAATTCTTTTAATACTAGGATCACTATGATTTACTATTACGCGCCACTAAAATTTCACAAAGCGTTCACTCAACCGTACAATTCAAATTTTTACTATATAATTTTATTAATTATTTATCATATTACAACATTTAAATTTCTACATCAGTTTTTTTTTAAATAAATAATAATTAACTCAGAAATTGTTCTAATTACAATTGTAATGGAGTTTATTGCATACAAGACCCATCGAACAAAAAATGAAATGGATCACTTTGTATTGGTGAGAATTGGTACCAAAGCGTTAAAATTTTGCAGTATTTTAACATTTTAACGTCTTGCGTAAAAACTTTTTTGAAACAGATTTTCCACAGAATTCAAGTCAGACTTGACATACTAGACGTTGAGTCATTTTTGACCAATTAACTTATTGCCTAATTAATATAATTATTTGTTATTCAATTATTATTTAATTAGATCAAAACAAGCTTGTAAATAAATAGTGAGATTAGTCCTTGAACGTGAATGAACAATGAGTTTTACTTTGCATATCAGTTATATTAAAATATTCAAGTTAATCGCGTCGTTTACGCTTCCAATCGACTTACAATTGTAGTACAAATTTTACTTTTATAGCCATATTTTAAGTAAATATTTTTATTATAAAGCGCAAACTCCTAATTTTTATAATTCAAAGCTACGATTGGAATAACCAGCGGTTACCGTGATCTGTTTGTGTTTGCTAATTGAAACTTTGATATTTATACATTTTATGAAAATTAATTCTGTGCAAAATTTATTAATAATATTTTGTGATTTATAAATCTCTGTTTCCCACATTATTTTATGATGAATAAAAATTTCAATTATTTATCACATGGTTCATTGTGTATTATTTCCTAGGACAGTTAGTCTTGTCGACAGATGGAATTATCCATTTAGTTTCCTTTAGTGGAGTTGTTTTTCTCGCCACTAGAGGTCTGTTGATTTATCTTGCTATCTCATTTCCGCATCTCTTTTAGTCAATGCCGGTAGTGTTGACTTTTTCCTGCCACTTTCTTGTTTCTTTCATGAAGGTCTATTTTTTTAAAACAATTTAACTGAAACCGTCAATCGCTAGCATATCATTTATAAAGCCGTTTGATGCAGTGAATTTAAATTTTCATCACATATTGCAAAAGCACTTCTCTACAGGCCATAAACTGAAATGACGGTCGTGATATTTTATTTATCCTGTGCATGGGTAAACCAATGACCCGAATATACGTACTTTGCAGGCAGGAAATGCGAACGCGTAGTTCACTAAATTAACAAATTCTGTATAAAACATGTCACTCACAAACAGTCCAACAATAAAATATTGATTTATACCCCGCATCACAGGAGAACTGTAATCGTAACCGTGGAAAACTAGCGCCCCCAATCACCGATATAAAAACATTGAATGGACGGAAACACATAAGCCTGCGACCCCTTACTGTTCATCTCTTACGATTCGAATTAATAGCTCCTACACAAAATAACGTAATATTTATTTTCTAACACATGAGAAAACAACTCCAGACAATTTTCGAAAATTTTACAATTTACAAGAATGTACTTTCCAACTATAAACAAAATTGAAAAGTAAACAATGATGCCTAACAATTTAGGTTAGTAGGTCAATGATAATATGTGTCTTTTGTATAAATCCAAATTATAATTTTCTTATATATCGCAATTTAATTCAAAAAATTCCACAACTCAATTTAATTAAGAAATTTCGTCATTTGGTCATTTTGGTATGGATTGCACCACTTCCGTTTTAAAAATAGCAAAGGTTCCGTTGAATAAGGTGCTTACTGTGTAAATGCAAATTCATCAGCAACTAAATGAAACGATTATGACAGAAGAATTTAATGTTTATTTTATTAATAAAAATAATTTTAAATTTTAATAATAATAATAAAAAATAATTTTAATTTTTAATTTAATATTTATATACACACATAATTCGTCAAAAGCTCCCTGCTGGTTCCGCCACTGATATAAAGCACTTTATTGCATGGAAGTATAAAGTCGTATTATTGAATGTACATAACACACTATTTCAAATCATTGATTTTAACGAATATGTCAAGTCATGATAAATTGAAAACGTTTCATTTCTTACATTCATAATTGTATTTATTAATTTGGATTTTGAATTCTTGCAGATTTAAATATATTTTTTTATTACATAACATTGTGAAGCTCAGTAATAAGTCATTTTTGTAATTTTGATATAATTCCAGTAAATGTTATTGTTATGCTTAAATAGATAGCTTAGAGTATTACGGATGCACACAATGACCGGGCTATCAATCTACATCGACGCAACAATGTGCGGACGTATTTCGAACCTCCACAGTCAGTCGCGACGTTCACCGCGGATTGTGGCTTGATTACCACTGTAATGAAGCGCCGATGGTGATAAATGACCAATAATGACTCATTGTTAATAGTCGGTGCAGCCATGCAGGTGAGGTGCCAAATCATGTTGGGTTTACGCCTCCATTCCTATTTAATGGCTATGCTATGCTACTGCATTTACCGACGACAATTCATCACTGCACTGCACTGGCTTCCATTTCAAATCGAAATTAAATCCCAAATACTGACAATTTTTCATACACAAAGCCATCATTGAACAAATTCACAATTTATCAACGCCCTTTTTTGTACTTTAATTTAAATTGATTTAAAATTACTAACACGTACTAAAAACAACGATGTTTTGTCAAATGGCAATTACGTTACATCAATCATTCCATTATTCACATTATGTGACAATTGAAAATCCAGGAAACTAATATTCATGTATGCTTTTATACTGAAACATTTCACATTTATCACTAGTTTTGTTTATTCATATAATTAATTATCCCGTGAATTTTCTTTAATTACAATCAAGAACAAAAAGTTATTTAAAATCTAAAATTAATTAACAGTCTTGAAAATTAATATAATTTTATATAATTATATTAATTGAGCAAAACCTTACGATTTTAAGGCAACTATGTAAGCAAATATTAATCACTTAAGGAACCAAAAAACGTGACGTAATTGCAATATTGATTGATTTTATATGTTGTTAAATGTTTACCATATAAGGTGATTAACAAATTTGTTGCTTGCCACATATAGTTTAATTCGACTAGAAGCCCGATGTACATGAATTTAACATTAATCATAGTTTGAATTGTGGGCTGGAATAGCAGGAAAACACGATTACATGGATGGGACAGGCTACCTTATTAAGCTGGCAGTTCATCATTGCTCGATTACTGTTGTAAAACCGTGGCTGCGTTCCGATATGCAGTTTAATATTAATCTGATTTGTTGATAAGTCCACAGTATATATGCCAAATACAAATCATATCCCATTGATTGGATAACGCTGATTATTCCTACTATTATTTTAACTAAATCCCAATAAATTACAACCATTCATCTATATTTGTTCAATAAATTAATATTGCGTATATAAAACTAAAACAGAATAGATTACAGAAAATAATACTCAACTTCAACCAAACCTTTTTTATATATGAATTCATGTATAAAAAGCGATTATAGACGAAATCATGTACTGCAATTAACAGCATTGTAGAAGATCTTGTCAGGAAATCAGTGAATCGTATTAACGTACAATAGGGGTGGTTCACGGATGGTAGAGGGATGTTGCGAATCACTGATTCTAAATAATTAATTAAAAGCAATGTAATTAGTTTGTCGAGCATATTTATAGAAGACGTTTTACATTTTCTTAATTAGTTCTTTTCACTGCACGTTCAACTTAATTTGATAATTGAAGTGTACAAAAAAATTAATTAATCTTGTGGAATAATCTTTTAAACTTTGATACGGTATTTATCATTGTTTTTTAAAATCGCAGAAAATTGCTTTCTTTTGTCGATTAAATTATTCTTCATCCTTAATTGAATTTAAAATTACTAAACGTGTTTACACTTTATTCTTATTTTTTCACATTATTAATATTGATTTTAAATTTTACGTTTCATCATTATTTTAATTAAAAAATCTCGTATACTTTTTTAAAATTATATCTACCCGTAGAATGTAGATGTATGTGTGTAACAAACATCCTAGTAAGAAACATATTGATTTAAGGATTTAAGGATTTAAATCGAAACATTTGGAGACTGTGGCTGTAAAATATACAAAAAAACGAAACCGGCAAGTAAAGCAAACTTAGTTTGCTTCCCCAAAACTCAAGAGGCGGTTATCTGGTGGCATATGATAAATTTGATATGTGGTGCAAGCAAAAGATTTCCTTCCTTCATGAGAAGGTTTTACTTGCATACGTTTTTGAAAAGTCTAAGGCGCCAAAGTCATGGAGCGAATATTCTATGTTGAAGGCAACGTTAATTGTTAATAAAAACTTGAGATATTTCACGAATGTCTCAACTTTGTGCGTTTTTAAAACGGCAGGCACAAGGTTATAAACCTAAGAAGTCCCATGATTCTGGAAACAGGAGACACTTGTTTTATTTTGTGCATTGTAGGTGCATAATAGGGATAGCAGGACATGTCGACGAGTAGAACTGCAAAATATTACTCTAAACTCTAAACTCATCATCAGAATAAAGATTGAAAGGAGATTCACTGTTACATCCAGAAGACGAAAGGATGGATTTACACTTTTTTCGAAAATATACTGCAATGAGGCCTGCCAACGCAACAATATCGATTTTTTGTGAGCTAAAAAAATTGCCGCTTTTTTGAAACTGCAAAATCCTTCACGGTACACAGGGCATTGCTTCCGGCGATCCTCTGCTACATTATTAATCGACGCTGGCGCAGATATCACCACTTAAGAGGCACGGAGGATGGAAATCCACTGCTGAAAGCTACATAGAAAACTCTGTCCAAACTAAAATTTTTGTTGGTAAGAAAATCCTTGATGGGGTAGTACTTCATCGAGCAGTTCCAGTCCACCTAAAGTAACGTTGTCGCTGTAGAAGATCGAAATAAAGAAACCGTTCAGATTTATGCAAATAAAATTGTAATTGGTGCTCAAAGTTTCATTTTCTCTTAATGTTTCTAATTGCGGTAATTGTACCGTTAATTTGAACATAAAATAAAATCGTTCTAATATTTGTAATACAAACACATCTAAATTGTTTCTGAATGAACTTAAAAAAAAAATTGATTATTGATTTTTTTTAATTAATTAAAATTAATTTTTTTTTTTTTTTTTTTTTTTACATTTTAGTATAATCGTGTTATCTCTTATTAACTAAAACGAGTGAAATCTTTTAGTTGATTTTTAAAATATCTCTAATTGACTTAGTTCATAATTAGTCTCATCAAATAACACTCGAGAATAAAAATAATTGAATTAAATTAAAATTGACTTCCTTGGATAATTAATACAATTTGAATAAAAATAAGCAACTAAATAACGCTTTGTTTTACTTTTATTTTATGATGCGTCATTTTCTGTCAGCACCTCAATCACACAGTGAGATTCTAAAGTATCCCCCCCCACACACACAGGATAACTTTTGAACGGCTAGAGCTATCGCTTTTTAATTTTTACATAAAAATGTTGGTGTTGTCAAAAATTCAATTCCGCGGAATGTCAAATTTCTTATTTTAAATGGAAGACTCTGTATATTTTGACGTTTTTGGAAAGATAACGGATGGACGAATCCAACGATTCGATTCGATAGTTCGTAAAAGCTTTGTTTAGGTTTTTTGAAGCTATGTGAAACGGCAAGCAGACAAATTTATCCTTGCGATTTTCTTGAGGCAGGAGAGAAGTAGATTCTTGAATTGATTTCTTCTTATGAGTAGGATGAGACCTACATTTATTGATATTCGAGGTTTGTAATTAAAACAAATTTAATCGCTAATTTTTCTGTAATTGTAGATTTGGGAAATATGATGAGTGATGAGCGCATAAATATGGTGCTCGTAGGACAGGACTATTTGCGCATTTCGGAATAAAACGTTACAAAGTTTGTCAATTGTAACTATTTTTTTCTTTATTGAAACAGGTTGGACATATGCGTATTTTGGTCTTTTTATGAAAATTGAACTTCGTCTTAATTCATCTTCAATTTAATTATGGAAGAATTCAATTGCTTAAAAATAATTTAGATTTTAACATCTTATAAAGGTTATGTTGACGAGTTTTTAGCATGTCTATTGCTGAAAGTAATGATATGTAAATATTTTTATTTAATACCAGACACGTTGAATTTCACTTTAGAAACAGACAGCAATTTTACAACAATTTTAAATATTATTTAAACACATTAACACATAAACATACCCAAATTGGTTTGTTAAAGAAAGCAATTGCAATAGATATATTAATTATTATTCGGACACTCAATATATTAGAAAAGTATTATTAATAGCCTTGTTGGTCACAGCGTTAAATTATCTAATTCAAAATATAGAAAATTAAATTTAGATATAATAAAATCCTTTTTGTAGGTTGCAATAGACTATTGAGAATTTAACTGCACAATTACAACAAATAATTGCGATTACTTGAACACACGGTACAGTCGGTACATATAAATGATAACCCATCGTTATATATCTAACAGTAAAGAAAATAAAAACTTACAAATTTGTGATTTGTGTGTGGTTTCGAATGTAATAAATTTATTTAAAATAATTTCGTTATAAATTACAATTGTTATACCGAAAACATACATATCTTGAAAACAATACATTTTTGGTATGAAATATACAGGATTTAATTCAATTTAATTCAACTTTTCGCATAACCGGAAGTGACTAAAACTTGAAATTATTTAAACTGATCTAAATTTTAAACACAACGTACTGTAGTAATCTTATATATATGTTTATGGATGTTTATTTTTGTTATCTATTCATGTTCTTATTTTATGAATATTCCTGTGATGTTTGTGAGGCTTTATATGGAAGTGAGAGTAAAATAGTAAAAGGTATGTGGAAAAATATTTGTGGATTGATTTGGCCAAAGAGAAATTGATTATGTGGTAATTGGTATTTAGTTAGATGACAAACGTGACAATAAAAGGCTAACAAATCTTTGAACGAGTGCTGAAAGCATTTGTCGGCAAATGAATTCCAGTTGACAAGTTTGAATAATCCGTTCTCTATCGACAAACAAGCTTGTCACATATTGAATTGGTGTATGTCGGCTTCAGAGGTGCAGTGGATGGATATGCATTGTCACACGAGCGGCGCTATTGGCGGTGCTATTGCCCAGATTCAATTTCCAATATGCATGCAGGGGTTGCATACCGGTTTAGCTAGCATTACTGTAGTGATCGGATTCCCCGTTCCCCTAAAACGGACACCCACATCCCACCAATATTCCACTGTCCACCACCATCGGCATTCAACTCAAACTCCGTTATAGTTCTGCATTTGTAGTGGCTTCGGTCGTACACATGCACAATACACACACTGGATGCGTATATTCCGATCATTCAGAATTTAATTGGTTTCGATGCCATATTTCGACATATTACCAACGGAATTAGTATAGAAACTATGCGTTATGCGCACCGCTCGTATTCAACGACTTTAATTGAATATTACTTTGACTAACGGATCATAACAGAACTCAGAAATTGAACTATTTTCAAATAGAATATAAAATCTCCCTCAATACGATGCTCTTCACATGCATATAAAATAAACAATTCGACTAAAACTCACAACGCATGTCATTCAACATTCAATATAAATTCAATTAAAGAGTTCCAATAGTTCAACTCATCATCATTTAAATACGTTTAAATAACTGGGTGGAAAATGTACTCTACATTACAAATCAAATCAATTATATTTATAAAACCCATCATATGTTGTGTGCGACGTCAAATTCCCAGTAATAACACCAATTTACACATAAATAAAAACGTCGATTGTGCTATTCGTTCTTAGATTAATTGTCATTATAACGACAAAATAGAATTGGAAAGGTAGTTTCATCCTTATTTTATATACAGTATATCCATTTAGAGCGAATCTTTTCATTTCTTCTTTATGTGAAAAGGTTAGGAAGTAGGAACATTTATTGTAACGAAATATGTACATTCAAAAGTCGTTTTTACATATAAAGAGTATCTATGAATACAAAATCTGACCATGACAGTTCTTTACGCAGAGCTCTTTACTAACCGTTATGGTGTTGCAAGTTAATTAATTTTTATGGCGAAATTTCTTACTTTGCAGATTTCTTTAAAAAAATTCATATTATAAAAGAGTATTCCAATTTCGAGATTTTTTTAAAGAAAACATCTTAGAATATTTTACGAGGTCTTCAGTTATTTACAAGTTTCTAACCTTAACAAACAGAAATGCAAGGATTTTATTACATTTTCTGAGGAAGATTTGTAATAATTGTAATAATGCCCTAATACATATTTTCAGCAGTTTTTGTAATATTAGATGTTACCTGAAAAATTGGATAAATAAGACTAAGATCCGTTTAACAAAAACCGTAGTGGTAAGAATGCCAGATTCTCAGTGTGAGAGACTGTGGCTCGAGGGTGCGAGTCACGCCTGGGGATGAATTTTTCCTGGTGTCAGCTTTCGCTGTTGGCATAATTAACAGTGCTACATCTCTTATGGCCAGGAGATGATAGTAACATAGCCATTGAACACTTTACACGCACAAAAATACACGTTAAAGGTGCTCCCGCAGTCTTGACAAGCTTGAGCAGCTTAAGACACAGTCGGGCCAGCACCAAACAGGCACACAACAAAAAATCTATTTGTTGTCAATTGTTAACAGTTGTCAGTATGAGTTTTCTGCATAAATAAATCTTCATGTAGTCAAATCGTTAAAGAAATTTAATTCAGTAAACTAAAGAACAGATTTGAACATTATATCTTCACTAAATGAGCATATTTTTGGAAAATCATAAATTACATGTTACACATGCAACAATGTTTCTGAGTTATTACCCGTCGTCAGTACGGCTTTCTTACGGCCAATAAGCAAACCTCAACTAATGCATTACAGCACTGACCGATAGGTAGCGCCCATACATTAGTTGTAAATTACATATTACAAAAGTTACTAACATTTATATGTAAAGAAATCTTCAGTATTCTTTTTGTCTCGTATCCTTATTTCCTACAGTATTATATCCATTTTCATCAAGGTTTTAAAACGCTGATTTCAAACTGACAGACTTGTTATTTTGGATGAAGCCAGTTTCTACAAAAAAGCTTGAATTAGTCCTTTCGATCCTTCAAATGTGCGGTAGGTAATTAAGGATCAGCTAATTGGAATGCTACGTCTCCTCCTGGCTTTCTTCCTCCAGGAATTTCCTTCATCTTTTTAGGATGCTTTCGAGATCATACGCCCTGAAAAGAATGGTTTTAAAACCTTGTTTTATCGTTTTCTTTCTAAATGATGACAGAAGCGCGGCGTAACGCAGCAACAAGCAGAAAAGTAAAGAAGGGGTTTTATGCGCAAACAATTCAAATTTTGCTGCAACGTGTTGCGTCACGTCGTGACGGATTTGTGGAAACGGTTACATTAAATAACAAGCTTAAATTAAATTAAATACGCAGTATTTTGACGCCGTCTACCGTGCTGCATCGCATTGCTTACTATGAATTGGATGGATTTTTTTAAATACTTTTTACTGTTTATAAAAGTATTGTATTTCCTCTTGATTCTTAAAAATACTACTTAGTTTGGTTTAATTTTATATGATTTTTTCAACAAAAAAAGAAATTCAGGACTTTTCACAATAACATTTAATAACTATCGCATATAAATTTATTGATATCCCTTCTATAATTATAATTAATAATAACGTTTCTTATAACAATAATAATGACTTGTCTTAACCTTAGTCGGTTTTGGTGTGAAAATGAAAATTGTACTTTAAAATATCACTATATGTAAAAATTGATTAGAATTTTTTAATTTTAATAATTTTAATTTATATCATTTGATATTCTTAGCACGTTATTAAATTATGTACTAGTAAATACTCGCCGACAAAGACAACTATGACAAAGGCACTGCGGGTTGTCAATAATTGTCTAAGTATAAATTATTGTAGAGTAATGTATAGACCACCAAGAATGAAATAGTTTGTATATACACATTTTAACACGGAACATCTATTTTGGATATACCTGACATTTGTGTCGACAAACGGAATAGAATTTCACAAGAGAAAAACGCGACAATACAATTTACAGCCGTAAAAGTGTTGTAAATCACAGTTTCTGAACGTAGCCCTTCTCTGAGAGAAATGTTTGCGAATCCGTATTGTTATTTTAAAAACATTTCCCCCATATAGTAATGTAAAAATACATAAGAGTTTAGAGTTTATAGCAATTCGCAACGATTTATAGGATTTTAAGAAATGCATTAGCAAAATATAAGCGCTTAAAATCCATTAGACGAAGAGTAGTTTGCTGAGAATTTGTCGAGTATTCCGATCCCCATGTCGACGGTAGTAGTCCCAGAGGTAAATGTTAATAGTATAAATCTAATATTTTCTCCACTCCTGTCGGATTAAACAACATTTATACGATTACAAATACTGCAGTCTAAGCATATCCGTGAGTAATTTTGTAAAATTATCGGTACACGATTCGATTCAACTACGGCTATGTTATTTCGTTCATTTAATGGATTAAACTAATTGCTTTAAACATTTTATTCAATTACTTAAATTTGGTTACTACGTTAAAGTAATTGCATAGTTATTATTTTAATCAAATCAACCATTTGCATATATTTGAATAATTTATAAATATATTAAAACATGCAATGTCTTTGCAAACATCACATTCAGCAATCTACGAAGGCGCACTTTTAATAAAAAATAATAATGTTACTTCTGAATTAATTTTATTTTTTTAAAATAATTATTGAAAAAATTGACTAACTTAAAACTAATATACATCGTTGCGACTGTACAAAGTGTTACAGATCTTACTGTTGAACTATAAATAGAGTATAAAATAATCTCGTAATTTATGTTTTTAAAATATGGAATATTGAGAAACATTTGATTTAATAGTAAATTTCACTCAATCGGAATTAATTGGCGAAAAATGTGCAGATGGAAAATCAAAAATCTTTCTAGTGATTTGAATTTTTGATGATTTTCATCATCTCTTGGATTTCGTCCAAATTACGCCGTAAGTTAAACTTTGAACAATGGTTAACTTTGATGGCTTCTAGTTCGGGATAGGAACATTCTGAGTGGACCTAGTCCATTTGTGAAATTTTTAATACAGAGTCGCAGACGCAGACGTTGGCATACAACAAATAATCCACATTACTACAACGAGTTTAAGCGTCTTCGTGCATGTATTAAATTGCAAATTAATGAAGCTCATCTTCTTTATCTTAACACAATCGAGAATAGTATTAATTCAAACCCTTCTGATATTTGGAAATATACAGGGTGTTAATAAATAAACTTTATACACTTTGGTAGGTGATAGTGGAGATCATAACAAGAAAAAAATTCTAATACACTGAGGTACAATACTCACTGGTTTTCGAGCTATGGAATTTTAAAAATTTTATTTACACCTTCAAAGTTAAATGCGATATGGAGTTATCTAAATGAACACGATAAAAAAAAACAATCGCAATCGCAAAATACAATACAACAAAAACAACATTACTATTTAAGCTAGCTTATTTTCGCAATGGTTCAATTTACATGTGCGAAATACGCCGATATGCATTTATGTTATGGCAAAGCTCGTCAAAATTCGCGTGAAGCCAGACGAATTTACCAGCAGAGTATCCTTTGAGGCACGTTCCATTTCATCCAACTTTTCAAGAAGTCGACCGAAGAGAAATAGGATGCTTTAAGCCGCCAAAATCAGACTGTCAGACTTCGTACAGTACACCAAACATCAAGGAGATTATTTTACAAGCTGTAGATAAAAATCCCCATGTGAGTACCAGGCGAATAAGTTTACTTTGTTTACAAGAGCAAGGACGACAGTTTTAACATCTTCTACGATAACTTTAGAGTGCGCTAAATACGTTGTTTCTTGTAAAGTTTTTTTTTTTTTTGTTAAAGCCGTATCTCGAAAATCAATGAATATTGGACCTCAATGTATTAGAACTTTTTTCTTGTTATGAACTCCTCTATCACCTACCAAAGTGTGTAAAGTTTTTTTATTAACACCCTGAATACATGCCAAGCAGGAAACAGCCAGGATGCCCGGTACTCTCTACAATGATGCCAGTGAGTTCTGTAATCCGCAAGACATCGTTGAGGCGTTCGCAGTTTCATTCTCCACAGTTTTTCTACCAGATTCAAAATCATGTGCTCCAGATGTACCTATAATGCTCTTGCCATTTACCATAAAATCACTCACAGAAGAGGATCTCCAAATTATGTCTAAACTGTCTAAATAAACAAATATCTGGAGATGATCTTGTGCCGGAATTCTTTGTTAGGGCAGGCATGCGTTGGTGAAGCCGCTGACATTTATCTTCAATCTTGCGTTAAAAACCTATATATTTCCCAATTTCTGGAAATCAGCACAAATTACACCCGTTTTTAAAATAGGAGATGTTTTTAATATTCAGAACTACCGTCCAATCTCTATTATATGTATTTTTGTAAAAGTTACAAATTTTGTACAAAAATATATATTCTCACATAAAATACATTTCCGTACCAGCATGGTTTTGTATCAAGAAGATTTACGATAACCAACCTGGCCCCAATTACACAATACATCTGTGAAGCTTTGGATGATGGAGAACATGTGGATGTGATATATATGGATTTTACATATTCATTTGACACAATTGATCACAAAATCTTATTAGAAAAAATTAGTTCTTTCGGTTTTTCACCTAGTCTGGTGCAGTTGTTAAGGTCTTATTTAGAGGATCGCAATAATTATTTGTTCATTAATGGACATCGATCCTTTGAATTTATTTCTACTTCCGGCGTTCCACAGGGATCGAACCTGGGACCATTGTTATTCGTCATCTTTAATGACCTACTTAACACCATAACCTGTCCAGTATTGGCCTATGCAGATGACGTGAAGATTTATATCTCAGTTAACAACATCAGCAACGCTGCCCTTCTCCAAAACAACATTACACAACTGCTTCCAACTGTAGCCAAACTAACAAGTTTGAATCTAAATAAATGTTGTACCATCTCATACACTAGAAGCAGTTTCCTCTTCAAACATCTTATTTCGTCGGTGACCACGAGTTGATCAGGGTGACAGAGATACGTGATCTTGGCGTTACTTTTAATACTATTTTTTAAAAAATTTATGAATTTTTAATGTCCTGTTAATGGGTGTACCTGTTGGCTGGAAATATGTTATTATTATTATTATTATTATTATTATTATTAATACAATTAACATTCAACAAATTCGTGAAAATTTGGGTTTTCGTCAAACGTAGTAACATGCTGAAGACATTTGTAACGCCAATTTCGAATTGGTTGCACCGAAAGTGATGGACATTTTTTTCAATTATGAAGGAGCATTTTACGATGCGAGTTAAGAAAATACGATGATTATAACCTAATTTAATCCAATGCACAATCAAACTCATCGTAACAAAACGACGATAAACTTGACATAACCTTATCCAATTTATTTTATATATCCAATTTATATATATATTTAAAGATATAATTAAACATAATATATATATTTATAGTAACGCCCTGATTCGCCTCTGGACGGAATTTTGTATGTTAGTTAAATTTTTAATATTTAGCATGACTGATGAAATAATTGTATATAATTTATTGTTATTCATTGATAAAATATTAAATTTTTTGTTTTAAATAAATGCAAATGATCGTAATTTATACTTGAGTTATTTTGCATACAAAAATGCACACAATTTAAGTTTCAAACTAATTTTGTAACTTTATCAGTTCAACCAAGCTTTCATCTTCTCCTTTATACTGATTACTACAGTCAAGGTAACTGGATTAGATACGTAATACAGGACAGATAACGGTGAAATCTAATAATATCTACAGCGTAATTTGCGTTAAATGTTCCCCTTGGTTGCTAGTAGAATTACTTAATTAGAATTATGAGAAATGATATATTTTTTGTTATTGGTTTGTAATTAATAATTTTCATTATTGAAATTCTGGTTTAAAATAATTTGAGTTATTTATATAAATAAACGATGTTAAAAAGGAATGCCCTAATAACGACAAAAAAATCGATAGACTATTTTCCTGTTCT
Organism: Lethrus apterus; assembly: GCA_018397195.1. Classification (NCBI taxonomy): domain Eukaryota; kingdom Metazoa; phylum Arthropoda; class Insecta; order Coleoptera; family Geotrupidae; genus Lethrus; species Lethrus apterus. The sequence continues at coordinate 5,346 of JAFFZR010027505.1, read as the reverse complement.
ACATTTTTATGTTTATTTACAAACATTTCAATAAAAATTTTTGCTCGTCGTTCTCATTCAGGATGACGTCGTAAAAATATCCACTGTAAAGTACCCATTTCTTTGGCAAGTGAATCTTTAGGTTGAAAATGGCATATGTCTACTAGAAGATCATTCTTATGGTACTTTATCAGTGATTTCTCGTTTATGGCGCCTTGGAAATAGTCTGCCCGCATAGCGAGCAAAGTGCTCACTTCAAGGCGACACATTCTGAAACCGAGAGCATTTATGTTACATATAAACAGGAAAATGTAATTGAGAAACATCCCTGTTCTTGTCCTTATGTTCACTTCTACGGTTCTATCGATTTTATTCGTGTATTCTTGACATTTATTATTAGTGCGCGACACAAAGGGCTGCTATAAATAATTGTTTTACTCCCTATGTTCTTTGTCGCAATTTGTACGTTTTGAATTGATTGTTACGACAATTTATTTCTAATTATTTTTTAATGATATGAAAAGATTCTTATTTGAAAATAATTGGTTAAATTACCTTAGTGTTTCCTTTTCCCGGTTATTTAATGATGTATTAAGTTAAATTTTACTATAAATAGAACATATTTTTATACTTACCCTTTAATTTTGTTTTAATTTCATTAAATTACATATACATAATCATAATAAGATTCAATCTTCTCCTCAATTATTATCTTCCCTTTATCGCTTAAATTTTTTTTTTCTCTATTTTTCAATATTTTATATATATTTTTTTTAATACGTACATGTAATACGTGTGAGTATGTGAAATGAAATGTAACAGTAGACTAAATAAATAATTTAAGATCCATTAAAATTCCAGTTCTGATATTGTAATGTGATTTGTTGGTAATGCTATAGAAATACTTGACTTGTTCTATTAGCGAAATATATTGAGCGTGAATGGGTCTGTAAATAACGTATATGAAAGCGTCGGACCATTACTGCAATTGTTTAGCTTTGCCCGTTTTGTTGACAGTACCCTTAGGAAAAAAACCAAAACAGGGTAAGAATTCAATCTGCGTTCATTTTTCGGGAAACGTACCGAATCGCTTATCAACGGTTGGACGCTTTCTTAACGAGACCATGCCGCCATATCGGAGCCTGTCCGGAAAATGCTAATGCTGCTTCCTCTACCCGCCCCACTTCTCTCATTGATAAATACGCATTATCCTTAATGACATGATCTGCATCGGTAACGTCGTCTTGAGATTATTACTTACATTTTCTTCTTCTAAATTTCGTAGCGAATTGATATCTAAAACCTCACACCATCTACACTTTTTGGGATATATACCATCTACACTTTTTGGGATAGATATATTCAAATAAGTCTCCAAATAAATCAAACGAAAAATTCTACAATTTTTCTTTATATATTTTAAACTAATTTTATTATTTGAAATTATTACAAACAGGTACTAGATCACATTCATTAGTTGTATATAAAAAAATAATTTTTGGTAGTAATGTATAATTATGTGATTAAAACTTTCAGGTTAATGACACTAGCACGAATTATTTTTATAAATTGTTGTATATACTTCAGCGAATAAATATATGCAATTTATTCATTTTATTAACTGCTATAAGGTCACGTAAGTGCGAATGTGTTGACGATATGAAATTATTGTTAAAGCCATTTAACAGACAAATTTTTATTTTAAATAATTGAAATATTTTACTAATTATTCAGTTCAAGTAATTCTTTCTTATAAACATTTTCTGTTTTCTACTCATTAAAGGAACTTTTTCTTTAAAAAAATAATGTATTCATTTCCGTGGAAATGCTTGAGCTTTAGTTTAGTATCGTGTATAGTAATGTAGTTAGATTTATATTACGCATGTCTGTAGACTTCATTATATGAGTTTTCTTATTGGGGATAAAAATACACGATACGTTATTTGACTATTAAATAAAATGTTTAAGATTATCTTGGTGATATGTCATTTTTGTTGAATAGTTGCGGTATCAAAATACTAGTTGATTCGATAGAAGTTGGATTAAATATATAATGGAAACTAACTATTATATAAACGTCATCTAAGATGAATGTGTGAGAAATTGGTTCAAAAGTTTCAGTGTATAAATTCCATGATAGATAATGTTAGGATTATCATTAGAGTTCTTTGATAAATCAGTTAGGTGTTATTGAATAATTTAAAATGACATATCTATTATGTGAAGAGTTTTTTAGGTCATCAGAGTGAATTGAAAGTAATGGACGTCTGACTGTGACTTATTTCATTATCAACAAAATATTTTGCTTGTTGGTGTGATTGTCCGACGTAGTGTCGACTGTTACGGTTACCGCCAATTATGGAAACCACCCCAGCGCCAATCAGTCGCACAATAACGTTATTTATGAGTTTATGACGGTATATGGGTGGTATATTCTGACAACATAATGTACTTTTAGGACAACTCGGTGGCAAAAGGTTCAATAAGCTATTGCAACAATGTTACTCGAATTGCTGTCTCTACCGAATTGATTACAGACTATAATGTTGCCGCCATGAATACTTTACGATATAAATACGTAACTTTTGATGTTCTGGAACGAATCAATTTTAAGACAAGGGTGAATTTCTATTGAACAAAATCGATCCTAAAATAATTTTACAATAGGTATTTACAATGTAATGCTCTATTTACTATATATTTAAATAAAGTAAACTACGTATCCAATAATATGTTTTTTTATTTAAATTATTGATTATTTTCAAATTCTTGGCTGTAAATACTTTGAAGAATACTTATTTCTTCTATATGTTAATTTTTTCACAAATTATATATACAGGATGAATCTGAAATATGTATCAATATTTTAACAGGTGATAGCCAACGTTAGGCGAAACCTAAGTATGTAAAAATGGCGGTACTCTGTTGAAGCGTGTATCCGAAATAAATTATTTTATTTTTTAATAAAGTATGAAAATAACGCCCAATCATCACATTTAAAAATTCTTTTGCAACATTTCATGTTATTCCCAACAAAGGAGTATTTTTCAACACGACGAACATTAAAATGATACTTATTTTTCTTTCTGATCCTCCGCCACTGCGTCTCTCCACCTTCTCCTTGGTCTGCCCTTTTTCCTTTTTCCTTCCTGTACTATATTTTTTAAAGTTCTATGCTCTTCCATTATAATTAGGTGTCATAGCCACTGCAGTCTCATGACTTTAATGAAATCATTATTGAGACATCTTTGTTTATTTCGTAAATCTCTGTATTGGTCCTTTTCTCCCAACCAAGGATCCTCCTTAACATCCTTCCTTCCCAGGATTCTAGTTTTTACTTGTTTTTCTCTGTCAGGACCGATGTTTCACAACCATAGATAAACGTTGTTCTTAGTATTGTCTCATTTTCATATTTCCGAATATATCCTTGGCTTTCAAAATTTGTCTCAGACTTCCCGCGCATTTGTTACTTTTGGCTATTCTTAGCACAATCTCATTGTCTTCCTTTTGTGTTTATTAAAAACCCTCCATATAATTTTCTACCTCTTCAATATCCACTATAATTCCACCTTACTTACGTATTTTCTGATTATCATGCTATTTTTTGGATTTTTAGATTCATATATTTGGTTTTTCCTGGATTTATGCTTAATCCCATCCTCTTTGCAGCTAAAATATTGTCTTCCTTTTTTATTTATTAAAATCTCTTGGTACCTACATATAATTTTCTACTTCTTCAGTCTGCACTACAGTTCCGTCTTCCTCACATATTTTCAGATTCTCTTGTTGTTTTTTTGTGTTTATTTTTTAGATTCATATATTTAGTTTTTCCTGGATTTATGCTCCTCTTTACAACTAAAATTAGTTTTGAGGTTATGTTTGCCAATTCTTTTTTGTTTCTTTCACCACGCCATCAGCATATGCTGGTGGCTTTTATTAAACAGCGCACCTCCATTATTTATTCCGCTGTCCCTCATGACTTTTTCAAGCGCCAAATTAAACAGTAACGTGGATAGTGGTTCCACTTTTCGAACTAATTTTTTTATTATGATGTCTTTGCCGAGTTGTCCTTTAACTGCATATTTAGTGTTCATTAGGGTAATTCTTATTAGGCTTATCATTTTAAGGGGAATTTCTAGGTCCAGCAGCGCCTTAATTAATTAATTTCTATTTATACTATCATAGGCACGTTTAAAATCTATAAAACGGATATCGGTTGGTAAATCTATTTAAAATTCGTTTAATCATAAACCGTTGTTGATCTGGCTGTTCGAAATCTTGTCTGATATTCTCCCAATACCTTTTCTGCGTGTATTTCCGTCTTTCTCTTTATTAATGTGTAACACCTATAATGGAGGATCCTCGATAGTTTTCATAACTGGTTCTTTCTCTTTTTTTATATATTGGAATTATAGCTGCGTTATTACATTGATGGGCCATATTCTTTTGTTCCCAGATTTGGCTGATTTAGCTGAATCCTGAATCCTGCGTCGCGTTTCCTCCGCATTTTAGGTTTTCTTTGACAATTCGATTCCCTTCTGGATTTTTTCGTTTGATAGGATTTTTTCTAGTTTCCTGTGCGTGGGTTTTATATTCTTCTATTTTTTCTAGTTTTTCTATTTCCGGTTGGCCACATTTTGATCCTCTTCCATGTTGTTATTTAATAAGTCTTCAGAATGTTGTCCCACATCTCTATCTATTCTTCTTCATTCCCTAGCAAATTCCCATCTTTGTCCTTAATATACGGTCTACCTATTCGTGCACCTCTTCTTATCTCTATAGGTGTATTTATTTCCTTTTATACTTATCTTCCATATCTTTTAGGCGGTTTTCTAAATGGACTCTCATCTTAGCTCGGCATAACTAGTCTTCCTTCGCTGGTCTTGGTGTTTTCTTTTATCGTCGTCCGATTTATTTTGAAGCAACTTTAATCTGTATTTCCTTTTTTGTTTTATTTCTTCTTCACACTCTTTGTACAGCCATTCTTTTCTATTACACTGTTTTTGCTTGGTTAGTCGTTTTCATTTGTTTTTAATTTCCTGGTTTAGCTTTTATTTTTAATTGTTTTTTTTGCACTTAATAATTATTATAATAGTAATTACTACATACTAATAATAATAATAATAATAATAATATACTAAGTGACATAGAAAAAAGAACACCCTGTAATAATGAATGTTTTGTAATATTCATTTGGGAATATGGTTGTTTATGATAAGATAAAAAAACGATCAGTTTTTAAGCTATATTACTCTAGCGGTTTTTGTGTTAACTTCTTCAAAAACATTTACGATCAAGTAGCATTTGTAGGTAGAGTTGTCATTTAAGCGGTGTAAAACACATTTCAAAAAGCTTCTTTAATTGAAT
>JAFFZR010027504.1:0-33347 GCA_018397195.1 Lethrus apterus | reverse complement strand
CTAACTTTTCTCCTATTTGCCTCAATATAAATATCAAATCCTGCGTGCCCCTTCCCTTCCTAAAACCATGTTGTGATTCTTCCATTGTTGTCTCTAGCTTCTGTCTTAGTCTATTTTCTATTATTCTAGTGAAAACTTTGCTAGGTATGCTTGTCAATGTGATGCCTCTGTAGTTTGCGCAATTTCTTGAGTCTCCTTTCTTGTAATTGGTATTACTATATCTGTATTCCAATCTTTGGGTATTTCTTTTTCTTTTAATATATCGTTCAACAGTCCATGGAATTCTTCTTTTGCATTTTCCCCCATGTACTTTATCATTTCAGATGTAATATCATCATGTCCTGGGGCTTTTCCTATTTTTAATTTCTCAATGGCTTGTGTAATTTCTTCTAAAAATATAATAATAAAATAAAATTCTCTACATTGACAGAAAAAAAAAGAAATGTACATAAAATATAAAATGAAGGAAAAGAAAGAGGAGAGACACGTAAAAATTATTAAATATTAATGTTTATACTATTAAACGACTGAAAGCCTTCGATTTAAATGCAAAGACCGAAAAGTGTATAATATTAATAGAAAAGTAGAAGAGAAAGTAAAGCAGGAAAAGACAGAGGAATTTAATTTATTAAGTGAATACGAAGTATTGCCGTGTATGGTTGTAATATAAAATTAGGTAGGTACATAATTTAGGGCTGCAGTTTACGATTACGGAATATTACAAAAATCTACCAATAAGTTAAATTATGTATAATAAATATTTATTTTATTAGTTATAATGTTCCTATTTTTAAACGAAAATATTACGTGCGTGTTTATGTGATTTATTTTGCTTGTTATTTTTCAGTAACGTGCAAATAACTAATTTATATGGTAATTTTTCCGATAGAGTTACAATGTAGTTAATATTTTTGGCTTGACAACAACAACTTTTTAATAATTTAATGAAATCCTGATTATTAATGAAGAAATTATTAAAAAAAAATAATAATAAAAATACTAAGAATAGGCAATAGAAGGACAATTTCAAATCTAGAATTTAATTCTACTGTACTTTTTGCACTTGCTGTCGTTCGCTCTTCTTCCTTTCCTACAATTCCCCTTTACTCTTTTTCTTTTCTCTGTTTATATTTGTATTCTTCTCCTAATTTTAAAACGGTATTCTCCAAACTGTTAAGTTTAAATGTATCACTGAAATAAGTCGAGTAATTCTGACAGTTATGAACTGACCTAAACTCCATTCATTATTTTTTTAATCAATATTTTAATATTATTGAAGGATTGTTCAGTAATACTGTTTCTGACTAATTAAATAAATAGTATCAGCAAGTATAGGTATGTAACAATAAGTTTGTAAAAAATACGATGACAAGCAATTTATATTGGAGATTATTCTGTTTATTTAAGGATTGTGCCTATACAGTATAGTCCCCCCACCTTTTGAACGGATGGAGCTATCGTTGTGAGAAAAAACACGTCGATTTTCAATTTTTACGTACAAAATTGTTGGTGTTCTAGTGAAATAGGAAGCGGAGAGACGAACCCAACGATACTGCATATGTTCAACTTTAATTTGAAAACTAACACGATATGCAGCAATAACATTTCTGTAATATGTTACTGTTTTTAAGCAAAATTGGTCGAAGAAGTTCGAATAGTTATTGTAATAAAGATTTGATTATTATTTGTTTTTACGGCTAAATAAGGAACACATAAAGAAAATGGCAGAAAAGTTATTGCTGCATATCTTGATACTTTTCGTCAAAATATACCGGCTGTTCCACTTAAAATAAGAAAGTTGACATCGCTTCTGGCTGTACCAGAAACGGAATTGAATTTTTTTCAACGCTACCATTTTGTACGTAAAAATCAAAAATCGACATGCTTTTTCTCATAACGATAGCTCAACTTTTGAGCTATCATGGGCGGGGGATACTTTTGGACCGAACTGTATATGTATAACAACAATAATTATTATAAGTTACAAAAATACTATTTACGGATAACTCTTTGAAACATAATGATTTTAGTACTTTCGGACAGAAATAAGTTCAATTATTTCATCAGACATACTAAGATGTTAATTTAAATTCGGTTTTACATTTACGGAAACAAATATTCAAGTGCTCGAAGGAAGATACGTGACCTGCATTAATGCAAACAAGATTTTGCTGTTTAAGACATTTGGAAGTGTAGTATAATTTATCTCGCTTTACAAGTTTTGATTTTTGATGTTTAAAAGTAATTTTCGACGATCGACGATTGTATTTTATAATTTTTAATTATTAAGCAATGTAAATGCAAAATATTTTAACTAGAATATACAAGTTTTTAATTAATGCCCCAATTACTAAACAGATAGACTTAAATAAATTTCAAAATAAAACCTCCAAGAAACTTTGGAAAGAACTGATATCCTGATATCTGTAGCCAAAAAAATAATACACCCTCTAATATGTCCAAACCAATAATAAATATATAATAATACTTTTTATTTAGTTCGTTAATACACAACGGTGTAGAAAATGTCAAAGATTATCTACATAATAAAAGCATAATTTTAAAACACAATGGAAAATAATTAATTACAGGTTAAAATTAAATTGATAGTATTCGTCAGTGTCATATAAAATTAGTTAGGTAGTATGCGACGTTTTTCACATTTAAATTGTTAAATAAAGTACGCGCCTAAAGTATGGAAAAAATTCAGTAAAACAAAATAAAATATTTTGGGAAAAAATCCTCGAACAGATTGATTTTATTTGATAAAAATAAAAATAAAAAGTCGATTATCAACCATCATTTGCTTTTAAATAATGATGTCATCAACTTTCTTTAATTGAACCCCTTATTTTTTTCTTGATTTTGAGAGATATTTTCATTGTCGAACCGACAGTATAAAAATTTGGCCATCTTACATAAGACAATTTTCGAGTAAATGACAATTGAAAACGAGAAACTATGAATCAATTAAAATAAAGCAAAAACTCTGTAGCTAAACAAAAACGTTATCAGATTTAGTTCTGGAATAGTTCTGGAATAGTAGGGCCTTTCTTCTTTGAAGGAACCCTCACAGGAAAAAAATATTTAGAGTTTTTACAAAATGAGCTTGTTCCAGCACTTGCAGCAATTTTTCCAAACAATGATCTTGACCTTCCGGAGACCTAATACCATATAGTTTCAGCAAGACAGCGCACCCTCGCAAAATGAGCGCCCTGTTCGAGATTTTCTGGACATTTGCTTTCCGTGGAGGTGGATTGACAGGCGAGAACCGATAGAATGGCCCACGAAATCCCCAGATCTTACACCCCTTGTTTATTTTTATGGGGTTATTTAAAACTTAAGGTCAAAAAATTTACCTGAACTAGAACATCGCATTAGAGAAGAAATGCGCAGAATTAGCCCGGAAATGATTCAAATTGTACAAGAAGAATTTCTACACAGGCTTGCGTATTGTCAAGAAGTCGGTGGATGGCACTTTGAACACTTCATTTAATAATTGTATTTGCTTGGCAAAGGAGTTTTTGTTTATTTTTTGTTAACAATAAAATTTACATTTTCTGACATTCAATTGTCACTTGCTCGAAAATTTTCTTATGTAAGGTGGTAACATTTTTATATAAACAAAATTTTTTTCATAGCAACGGTGTCAACATGTGTTATAATGAATTACTTTACGCACTGTTTTCAGTGCGTAAAAGCTTACTTTACGCACGGTTGTAGATAATAGTAGTTTACGCTACAAGTGCGTGAAGTGGTTCATTATGAAACGAGCCGCTAGGCGAGTGCTGAAAGCATACGAGTTTTTTAAAGACACTTCACGCACGTGTTGCGTACACTATTTTATCTACGACCGTAAATATGAAGAAGAAAATTACCGAAATTCGTTAAATATGTTAAATGTCACCTGCAAATGTCATGTCTTTTCCTAAATGTTTCATAGCAACGGTGTCAACAAGCACGGACATTTTGCCGTGGTTGCCGTGGACACATAATTTACTTTATCGCACTTGTGTTATAATGAATCCATTATATCACTCGTGTTATGAAGAATTACTTTACGCACTGTTTGGAGTGCGAAAAAGACTACGGTCGTAGATACAAAATTTTCTAACATTGGTCCGAGTATTTCCAAATATTTTCTATTTGAAAAAAAAAATTCAAGCGAAATAATATTAACGAATAACGAAAGAGTACCTACGTTATTCGAAATCTTAAAAATCAATATAGGTACTATTACATATATTTATTGATATATTTTTGATTTAATTAATAATAGTATTAAGTGCCAAAATTTCGTTGAATTGTGCATATAACAATATTATACCATAAAGAATGTCAACAGCACTAATTTCCAGAAAATTTCTTACTTACCTACTAATAAAATAGACAACATTGTTACCGTATCTTGCGCTTGTAAATCTTCATTTTTATCAAAGGTGTCATTGGACACCATCTGAAACGAAAGAACATGCATTTAGTGGTCGGTAAAATCAGATAGTTAAATTGACTACTTTTACATTATGTGCGCGTTGTTAAAAGGTAAGTGTGTGAAAATGCGAATGAAGCTAAATGAAATAACATAAAAGAAGGAATAAGAAGATATGTGGAATGGAAAAATTTTACGGAAATAAAATGATATGAGATGGGGCATCTGATGAAGAGGAAAACTGGTTTAAGGTGGAGTCTATCGCCTACAAATATATCTCTGAAAAAATATATATTTATGCTAATATGTTGCATTAAGTTTGTAGATCATCATAAAATATTAAAAAAAAAATCATTTAAAACTAAGTGAAAAAATAAATATAAAAGTTACAGTACACTAAAAAATGGCAAGAAACCGAAACACGTAGTGTAAAATTGACTATAATTGTGTTAAACACTTTTAAATATTATAATAAATAATTTTTAATAAATAGTTTTTAAATACTTAGTGATACGTTTTAAAAAAGTGACAACAAAAAAAAGATATTGTTCATAAGGTAAAAAAAAATAAACACAAATTACAAACATGAACAAAGGCAATAAGAACCAAAATAAAAGTTGCACTTGAAGCTGTATGTTTAAAAACATACAGCTTCTGTGGAACCTGGAAAATATCAATCATATCAATTACATACAAAATCTTGCATTTAAATTTATTATTAATTGACTTGTCCTCGCAGTTGACGCCCCATAATGAATATGCCCAAGAAAAGCAATATATCTTTCACAGGGTCTCATATTTACTGATGGTATGGGTAGGGTACGAATATGAAAATTACTTAAAAATTGCCTTCGGTATACAGAAATTATGTTTTAATTATTGTATTTCTACATTTATGAATATAATATACCTCATTCCATTTATTGGTAAGAGTGATAATTCTTAAAATGCGATTTCTAAATGTTGATTCAGGTTCGAACACAGTAGATTTGGAATGGCTATGTTAATGCAGAAAACATGAGGACATGAGCACAGTTAATCAATCGCCTAGACGACATCGAAACACACGAATGACATCTATATTTTTCAATTAGAATATTTTTTAATTATTTGAATAATATTTCTCTGCATTTATTTGTCAAACACATGATTTGTAATGTTCTTTCGAACACGAAGTGACAACAAATGTATATAACATCAATCAAATGGTGTCAATTTTTTTGATAATTACTTGATAAATGTAAGAATGTAACAACAATGTTATACAGAATAAGCAGCATTACGTTAACTAACAACATTTTGTATGACAACATGTGCGAGGTGTGCATGTGTATGTTGTGTGCAAATTTCTAATTAAACTGTTATCGTAATAATTTACTACGCCTTCGGTGCAAAATTATCTGTGTATACCAAGCAGATTGTGATGTAGTTATAAATATTCATATTACTGGATATGGTAACACATTCGACGTGCACTCTGGGTTGAGGGATGTGACTTGAGGGATGTTAGAAATTCCATAATGGTTAAATCAGTTTTAAGTGGAACTAAATTTATCTAACATTGTCGAGTACATGCAAGTACGTATGTACTACTATGTTATAATTTCACTGATGAAAGTTATCAGTTATCATATACATAATATTAGTTTAACAATTTAAGTATTTAATTAACTCGCCATTAAATTGCACAATTTAACTTTTAATATGATGTAGGTACGTTACATTGCTTTTTTTTAAATTTAACGTAGGCAATCCTGGAGAGTCGACAGATATCGACTTGAGAAGTATGGAATGCACATTCCATTATAAATTAAAGCTTTTCTGAGAATAGTTGAAATTTTAAACGCTCTGCTAGCAGATCATAAGCTCGTGTAAGGAAATATAATCTATTTATTTGGGCGAGTAACAAAAATAAAAAATATGGTATTTTACTTGCAAACGTTTTATTTGTGTGGTTGAAATAAAAATCAATATTTTACATTCGGAATGGATAGATAAATTAAGTTTATTAAATATTACATCAAATAAATTTATTTGATTTCAAAGATGAATTAAATTTAGTGGAACAATATGAAGAGCAAACTTAACAAATATATAAAAAAAAAATAAGAAAATAATTGGAGTATATAAAATAACTCGAATTTCCTTCGAATAGTTTTAAAATACTTATAGTACGAAGTAGCGTAAAAAATATAACACTTTTTGTTGCTAATTTATATTATACACATATTTAAAATTTATGTATTTGCTCTAAGACAATATTTAAAACCTATTTAGCAATTTTGTTAGTTTCAAGTTTCAAGTTAGGGTCAACATGAGCAAGTAACTTTAGTGCACGTGCAATTTGAGTCAAACCAAGCATTTTATTTTAAACCATAACAATCTGGAACATTCGATAATTTGTTGCTGTCGCGGTACTGCGGTTACCCTATGATCGATTCCCTGTGGTAAATAATAATAAACTTTTACTCCGTGGTGTATCAACTCAAAGTTGATTTACGCTGAAATATCGTTATGTGGACAAATTATTTCCCAATACAAAAGTTAATGAATGCAAAAATTTTAAAGAATTTTTATTATATTGTTTCAGTTGGATTATAAAGTATTATTATGGACGTTTCAGTACAGTTAATAATAATAACATCATTTATGAAAACATATTTAAAGAACAACATAAAACGAAAATGCATTGGTTTAAAAATTAAAAATGTGTGTAATTATATACAGGCTGTTCAAATTGAACTCTGCACTATTGCCAACTTTGTTACTACTAAAGATACGATGTTGGTTAAATTACCAAAGTAGTAGCGTTTTTTCTTCCGATTACGATGGTAAAATTTTAAAAACAATTGAACTTCGCGTTTTCGAGATATTAAAAAAAACAACAAAAGAGCTACGACGATATTAATACAGGTAACCGCACATGGGATAACTTCGTTAGTAAAGAAGCTACGGTGTTGGTTAATGCATCAAAAATGTATCTTTTTTCTGCTGATTACAGTGGCATACTCAAAAAAAAAAAAACAATTAGGAGTCGCATTTTCGAAGTAACAATTTTTTTTTTATGAGACATCTCTATATATTAATTGTAAAAAGTTAAATTTTACATAGAATACTGTAATAGTACATCTGCAAGATGAAAGGTCAATTCCCCTAAGAATGCCGTTTATGCGTAGTGTTTATGCCTTGTGTGATCTTAGACAGCCTTGGATGTCATTATAATTAAGTATTATAATTGTCTACTTTGACACTTGTCTTTTGTTTGACATTAGTATAAAGACATAATGACTGGTGTAGTAAATAATTACACAAATAACGATATTTTAAATTTATTTTACATACATGGAGAATGTGGGAAAGTGGTGAATAGAACATGTCGTATTTTTAACGAAAGATATCCAAATTTGCCAACAGTGACGAAGAAAAAATTTAGAAAGTTGGAATCAAATTTTCTGCTTTTCGGAAAAGCTGCTAATTGCAGAAACGCAGAAAATTTGATTCTGGTTTTCTAAATTTTTTCTTCGTTATTGCTGGCAAATATGGATATCTTTCGTTCAAAGTACGACATGTTCTATCCACTACTCTCCCACATTCTCTATGTACGTACAATCAATTTAAAATGTCTTTATTTGTGTAATTATTTACTACACCAGCCATTATGTCTTTATACTAATGTCAAACAAAAGACAAATCAAATTAGACAATCATAATACTTAATTATAATGACATCCAAGACTGTCTAAGATCACTAAACAAGGCATAAACGGCATTCTTAGGGGAATTATGTATTTAGAAAACTGCTTATAACTCAAAAACTATTATAACAATCGATGTAGTATTACTAAGCGCATTTAAAAATGCGGTAATATACAGGCAGTTCCATTAAAAAAAAAAATGTTTTTTTTTTTACTGATTTGAAGTTGTTGGAAGTTATCGTTAATTTTGAGCGGCCCTGTATACTTCCTGGTAACTTTAACATCACCATTCCGTTGCCCATGATATCAACTAACAAAATGCCAAAAATGAAGATTTCAAATGCAGTATATACTTCAGGAAACACAGAATTTTCAATATACCACTGCAATTGGCAAAATTTATTTAAAACAACAAAAAACTCCAAAACGGATAGATTTCAGTATTGGGTACACTTATAAGTTTTGGTGTAGAATTTTGAGTAGAATCTGAAAAACGATGGAAAAATATAACATTCCGTTTAAAATAACAAAGTTGGTATGCACTTCCGGTACAACCGGAAGTGATAGGAGATCGCCAATAATTTAGAATAAGAGATCAGTTGGTGTAGCTTATAATTCCAAGTTATTGGAGTTGATATATTTCTGGAACACGGAAAAGTTCTAACGAACCACTTTCGTGAATGAGCCTGTATACTAGTAGTCGTCCATCATACGCTTAATCCATTAAAACGCCTTAATCAATGGTACGCCTTTATCCATAGCATGCCTTGGTCCATAGCATGCCTTGATCCATAGAACGCCTTAATCCATAGAACACCTAATGAATCCTAATCCTAATCCTATGAATTCTAATCCAAAGTACTCCTTTGCGTTCTTTGGATTAGGATCATAGCTCGCCTTTATCCTTAAAACCTCTTAATCCTTAAGCATACCTGTGTGTACGGATATTTTTTACATCATTGAATATACATGAAATTCTAATGACAGCAGTGAGCGTCCGGAAATTATTTTCCATTGTTGTACATTCAAAATAATGGAAGTAAAATTAATTATAAGATTTACTAACGTAAAGGTTAAAATAAATAATCCAATTTTGATATATACCGCAACTCAAATCACATTTAAAATTAAAAGTTACTTACATCAATAAAATGCGCACAATTCGTATATAAATATATTAAATATATAAAAATACAAAACAATAACAACTATCCGAAAAAACAACAATAACAACAAAAAACAAGAAAAAAACACAACAAAAAAATGGGCCACATTCACATACACAGACAAGGACATATATAGAATAACAAAATACGTTAAAAAATATAACTTACATATAGCATACAAAACAAATTACAACCTAAACGGAAAACTAACACAAAACATAGAAAACAAAAACAAATACAATAACAGCGGTGTATACAAACTCAAATGCATAACATGTGACAAAGTCTATATAGGACAAACAGGTAGATGATTTGAAGATGGATACAAGGAACATATAAGATCATTCAGAAATAGAAATATAGACTCAAACTATGCAAAGCACCTAATACAAACTGGTCACAAAGGAGGAACAATAGAGGACACATTAGAAATAATACAAACACAAGGAAAAGGCAACACGCTAAACACAATTGAATTCATAAATATATATAAAAACAGAAAAAAATATCTTAAACGACATAACATACAATCAAGCGGAACCACTAATGAAGACATTAAACAAAATAAAAAACACACAAAAACCACAAATCAAAAACACACACTCCACCACATAAACTCACGCTATGCGAGAATAACGAACAACACATACACTCGAAAATGATAGACATCCAAACGTGTCGTGTATAAATCATAAACATAAAATGACAATAAAGACAATTACAAAGTGACGTAAAACTTTATAAAAGTTTTTTAACAAATGTTTTAATATGTATAGTGATAAGTTTTAATAAAAAACAAAGTTACATCAAAAAAGAAGAAGTGAATAATTCTCAATAATATATGACATACTGAATAAAAACATTCGTTTTCCGACAGGGAAAATGTTGTTAAAAAGAGAATAAAAAATCGCTTTGAAAAATTAAAAAATAAATGTATCATCGTTCCGTTTAAAAAATACAAATTGATTAATTTTTATGCATACTGAAAATTATCCTAAGACACAGTCTCATCCAGAAGAGAGGAGTTTTAAAATCCACTTGTGGATTCGACGAGACAAAGAATTTTCTAGATCAATGTGAGTGAGTAACAAAAATTGACATTTTATTATAGTCAGTACAAAGAAAGAAACAATGTGATTAACAATTGAAAAGTTTGAATCAAATAGGACACCTAAATCTGTAACTTTTAACGTTTCCTTCAATAATATGTTGTATTAACTCTAATCTCGAGGATTGCCTTGCGTCTGTAAGCAACCGTACAGTATTTACCGGATGAGCCAAAAATCGCTCCATAATGCTGAAAAATGTATTAAGAGAAAAAAATTACTGAAAGTTATAGAGTGCCCATACTAAATGAATCTTTTGCCTGGAATAAGTTGCACGTTTTATTGTAAGATATTTGTGCAATTAGAAAAAGTGAAAAAAAACTTCACCTAAGTGATAATTTATTCTAATGCCGTATAGAAAAGTCTTAATTTTTGAGGATTTATTGGAAATTTTTAATTGAAAATACGAAAATTCTAAAATCGAGCAGCTTTTGGTTTTTAAGGAAATCAGTGTTTAACTTTACCGCACGTGTTAGGAAAAGTAGTACCTTTTCTAATCGAAATGAATGTTGAAAAGGAAGAGTTTTCTATACCGAATTAGAAATGTTGACATCTTTTTATAATAGGTAATCAACATTCGTCGATTTAGTTGGCAAGTGCACGTAATAAATCATTTTAACATTTTCGTATGTAACACCAAAGTAACATGAGTTTACAATGGTATCAGACGAAGAAACACAAGTAAGCCAACCCACTGTATTTAAGTTTTTTTCTGTTTTCATATAACATTCTGGATGGGTATTCAATGATTGCCATGGCATTAAAAAATTTAGGGCTTTACCTGTGGCAATGTGTTTCTTACTTTTAGTTTGCAATGTTTCTTACAATCCTTACAGCAAGTGCTGAAATAGTTTATTACTGATGAAAGTCGGTCGTATTTGGAAGGACCAGGGCTGAAACTCTGTGCATTCTTGCTTTCTACATGTCGTTAAGACCGGTAGAATTTTGAAGTGTGATCTCCGCATTTGTGTATAATTCTGACCACCACCTCTTTTTATCCTTTTCTAGTCCAGATGTCTATCCTTTAAATCAAGATGAGAAGAGGTATCATCTGAAGATGAGCGCTTTGTGATAATGCACACAGAGTAGAACACGTATAGAAATGAAGCAATAAATATAATTCTATCTTCAACAGAGTTCCATCCCAGACTCCGTAATTAGGTTCGCCCTGTTGAGGTATGAAATAAAATTAAATGAAATGGAATTAAAAATGAAATTAAATGAAATAAACAAAAATAAAATAAAAACGAATTGAGATATTATTTCTTACAGCCTGAATTTTTACCGATTTGTCAGCTTCCATCTGTTAATATTTCAAGACTACTAGTAAAGCTTACGTTGCTTTTAGATTTTAAGTTATAAATCTGAAAATGAAACAAGGATCTGTGATATATATTCTTATTGTAGATTTTATCTTTAACTGCTTAAAAAGTATCACAGTTACAAAGTTGCAACGAATATCATTTGAAAGTCTGACTATTAGAATTTTTAATGCATGAATATTATTAATTTCATTACATTTTTCTTATTCTTTGCAGACTGATGATTAAAGATGGAAAATGTCGAAAACATTTTATGAGACGTTATACAGGATCATTCTTAAATAAGTTCCACTATTTTAACAGGTAATAGCTGACCACTGCCCAACCCCAAATATGCAAAAACGTATGTTGAAGGGTGTGCCAGAAAAAAATATTTTAGTTTTGAATATAATATGAAAATAACGCTGAATTATCAACAATAAAGGTTGTTTTGCAATATTTGATGGACACCAGACCGAATGTCGAACACCGAATGCCCGTAAAAAAAGATTACATTTTTCAAAAATTTAAAATGAAGAATGGACCGCCGTTTTTGCGGATTTGGGTGTGGGTTAAGGTCACCAGTTGAAATAGTGGGACCTATTTCAAAATGATCATATATATAAGACAATATAATTTTAAACGTGCCTTCTACAAAAATCTATTTGTATATTTATTTACTTATAACATTTCTTTCATTTTATTAAATTATGTTAAACCTGTCTTTTCAGTTTAATTTAGAATTGGTACAAAGCATGACTGTATCAGCATAATTACCATAATTAAACACGTTTTGTGTATTGAGGTATAAGTATGTACCATATCTACGTCAGAAGTCAGGCTGTAAGAAATAATATGTTTTTATTTTATTTTTGTTTATTTCATTTAATTTCATTTTTAATTTCATATCATTTAATTTTATTTCATACCTCAACAGGGCGAACCTAATTACGGAGTCTGGGATGGAATTCTATCTTCAACAGAGTTTCATCCCAGACTCCATAATTAGTTCTGTAAAAAATAAGAAAAATATAATAAAATTAATAATATTCATGCATTAAAAATTCTAATAGTCGGACTTTCAAATGATATTCGTTGCAACTTTGTTACTGTGATACTTTTTAAGCAGTTAAAGATAAAATCTGCAATAAGAATATGTATCACAGATCCTTGTTTCATTTTCAGATTTATAACTTAAAATCTAAAAGCAACGTAAGCTTTACTAGTAGTCTTGAAATTTTAACAGATGGAAGCTGACAAAACGGTAAAAATTTCATTGTAAAAAAAATTCTTCTGTTTGGCTTGATATTTAAACTACTAACAATCTAGCAACAAATAAAATTTTCGTTTTAAAATATCTTATTAATTAATAAATTTCCTCGAAAATTTTAAGTTAAGGTCGGTAACTTTTGAAATTTCAAGATATGTTAAATATAGTCTATATTGACAACACTAATAAGGACACCCTCATCAAAAATAAATTGTAGCAAATTATAATTTGAATTGCCAGTGGAAATCACTGCACTAAATCACTTCTGTGATGCTACCATATCAACTTCAAAATTACAGACCGATTTTTGTATTTGCACTAGGATTAGTCGGATTACTTTAAACCCGTGGTATCAAGTCATCTCCGATGACGAGATTAAATTGGATTACAGAGTTTCGCCTGTAAATTCAAACGCATAAACGGGATTGAAATAGGTGAAGTGTTTGTTTGACAAATTTACTGTTTGTTTATAACAAAAATATATATATATATGTAATTAATTTAATTAAAGTTTATATTTTTAAGAAGTATGTTGCGAATTCTGTAAATCATCTTTGAAAGAAAAATACCCTTTATTATTATAATAAGTAAATAAATAAATGGTTTATGGAGTTAGGAGTTGGATCTACACAGATTTTTGAAAAATAATCGTAATTTAAGTCTTTTTATTAAAAATTTTTAATATTTGGGTTTTAGCTTAAATTAATAAAATTTAATAATTGCATAAACAAACAATCAAGGTTATTATCAAAGATATAGTCGATAAGGAAATCTCACCTAAGGAAATATTTTGCTCTAGTTTTGAAATCGATTAGAATTGGTTAAGCTGCTAAAGCCTTGTCAGTTTAAATACTTAATTTAAAACCAAATTACAAATTTATTTTTGTTACTTATTAAATCACGATTATTTCACGATTTAAATTTTCTGTAGGAATATAGAATTATTAACTGAGAAAATTACAATAAGGAAAATAATGGGCTTATCGAAATAAAAAAAAAGTTACCATACAAAATATTGAAGAACTGTGAAAGGTAGAAAAACACAGAATGTCACAAAATGGCAATGACAATTTTGTCGAAAACAATATTAACCAGTTTGAACGAAAAGCATTTTGCGATTATATCAGATTGATTTATCATTGTAAATGTTTTAGGAATATATATTTTCTTGATGCTTTTCAAAGTGACGTGAAAACTGACGTTCAAATTAAACGTTTTCTCCCATTTGTCTTATGCGCTTAGTTAGGTTGTAACAACTAACCAAAAGTGATGCAGATAAATTACTTTACGAGATACGTGATAGGTAAGCTCGTTTCAGAAGTTCAAATTAATGCAATTCACGAATACTACTCGTCTGCAGCGTAGTATTTGTGCCAATTTAAATAAAATGGCGTTGTTACTGATTTAAGTGAATTGAAGATTTTAATTATTATACGTTATTATTATTACATATTTATATATCATGGATTTCTAATGAAATAGTTTCGCTTCCGGGCTGGAACAGATTTTCAAGTCTAAAAATGTTGGCTGCTGCAATTGAAATCATGTGAAATGTATTTGTTGTATATGGATGCGATTGATGTATGTAGGGTTTAGCGATGAGTTTTATGAGCGTACAGGGAAAAAAATTTAGATCAATGAATTTTGTTTCATTCGACTGTGTTGCATTTTAATATGACAAATGCAACACACGCATTAAATAAACACAATAAGTATGTTGAAGGAACGAAATTGAAGGAACATTTAAAATTTTAAATTTTGAAGATGTTAACTAATATACAGTGCGTACCAAATGTATGGAACCGGCCTTGTTATTTCAAAATTATTCAAGCTAAATCGATAAAATTTAATATGCATGCTGTTTACAAAGCCTTCTATTATTTCCACAGTTTTTTTATTTTTTTAACTGACAAGGTTGGAAGCTGAACAGCCAACTTGATTTTTTTTAAATAGGAAGGGGAGCAAATCGCATACCGTTTGAAAGGTATTTTCAAGTAAAATTCAGCGACATGCCGCTTGCCATAGTTATCTCTAAAGATAAATTCGCTATTGTAAATCAAAGATTGGGAGTAGGTATTAACTGGATAACTGAAGATCCAGTTAACACTGAAAACAATGGTTAGTGTATGTTGTTTAATGTAACATCAGATTGTTGAAACCGTGTTTTAAGTTTATGAAGTTCATCTAGTACAAGAATCATTTATAAGTGATGCTCAAACTGTTCCCCATTCGCCTCTTGGCAGTAATAAATTCGATTAGAAAATCCTTCAACTGAATTCAAAATTAACTCGCCAGGAATATTTGCTGTTTCTTCTGGAATTCGTTGCACTAGTTCATTCAAGTTATTTGGTTTATCGAGGTAAATACGACTCTTCAGGTAACCCCACACGAAAAAATCTAGTGGGATTAAGTCAGGTGATCGCGGTGGCCATTCAATACGTTCTCGACGTCCAATCCTCCTTTCCGGAATAAAGTTGTTCAAATAAGCACGTATTCGTGGCTATAATGCGGAGGGACTCCATCATGTTGAAACCATAGCGTGTTGCTAATTACGTTAGGATCGTTTTCATCGGGATATAATCTTGTTAGATGAGGGAAGATATCTTCGTGCAGCAGTTGCAGATATCTAGCCGCAGTAAGATCCCCTTCAATAAAAAACGGGCCTATACTGTTCTGTTCAACAATACCTGTCAAAGATGAGAGCATTTAGTATGTTAGAAAGGTTATTATGGACCAGCAGATAAACTGAAATTATTTAGGCGCAAAATTAAAACCGTGCTAACTGGATCTTCATTTATCCAGTTAGTACCTACTCCCAATCTTTAATTTACAATAGCGAAGTTATCTTTAGAGATAACTATGGCAAGCGGCATGTTGCTGAATTCTACTTGAAAATACCTTTCAAACGGTATGCGATTTGACCCCCCTTTCCATTAAAAAAAAAAAAATCAAGTTGGCTGTGCTGCTCCCGAACTTGTCAGTTAAAAAAATAACAAAACTGTGGAAATAATAGAAGGCTTTGTAAACAGCATGCATATTAAATTTTATCGATTTAGCTTGAATAGTTTTGGAATAACAAGGCCGGTTCCATACATTTGGTACGCACTGTATATATAGTATGTCCCTTTCTCAACTTGATATGGTTGGAACCCACCCCACTTTTGGTTATTTCCTGTAACACTCGTCTGGTCCAATTTTCCCTACTTCTCCCTCTCACTTCCATCTTATACATCGCCGCTCCCCTGCTTGTTTCCACCTCCCTGTCTCTTTAAGGACGATATGTTCAGCTATTGATTTCTCCAATTTTTAGGCGTCGTCCACCGACGGAGTTGTCTCTTCAAGTGCGTGTGTTCCTTCACCCCCATACCCACGCTTCATGTTTACACAGCTCCTCCATATTCTTGACTGTTTCTTCCAGTTACCCTCTCTTCTGTTACACAAAATCCTTCTCAACTGTTCTTTTTTTTGCCACATACTTCATGTGGTTTCCATACGTGTTGTTGTCTCTGACGACCCATCCTAGGAACATCCATTTTCTGACTTCTTCCATCGGCTCTCCTTTCAATCCTACTTAATTCTTTCCTCCTCCCACCCCCTTATCTTATGTTTTTGACTTCCTGACATTTTACTTTATATTTACTATTCGGAACTATCAGAGAATGTGAATATAGTTTATCAAAAACTTGTATATTAATCTAAATAGGGAAGAAATTCGTTCATTTAAGAATGATACAAGTATCATTAAAAGCCTCAGAAACTAGTAGTGCTTTTTATTTAAAAATTGACAAGGGAAAAAACTAATAATTTTAGACAATGTATTTCAACGGAGTTAATGGGAATGATAACAGCAAACAAAATTGTTATTGAGGATCGTGCAAAATCTGAACATGCCATTTCATTTTTGTCAAAAATTCGCATATCAGGTATCAGGTACCAGTCCTAAGTCCTAAGTGTCCGCGATTACATCATCCACTCAATATCTAAATGGTTGATAAACGAACTTAAAAGGAGCCTCGAAAAAAAGGTTTGAAAGCCTTTAGAATATTTATTATAAAAACTAAAAATTAATGAATATCATAACTCCTCCAATCATGTTCAGTAATTGCTTTATGAAGAAAATTCCGTTTAAACTGTTTAAGGAAATTGTAAATTATTTTTCGATTAAATTATTCATAATATTTTTATAGGACAGAATTTCAAACTTAAACTTCATAACTCCATGGCACTGCTAATTAAATCTAATAAAATTTTGTCTCGGTTTAATACTTTCCAAGCTTCTTCAACAAACCCTTTCCTTTATTTCTTCGTGTGGTTTTCAAGTGTTTACAAATTTTAAATTACAGTATTCCAATCATTTCATTGTTTTTCTACTTTATTGTCGTATTGTAGCTTATCCACTTAGCTATAAACATAACTATAAAGTTCAACTTATTAAAACAATAACGCCCTGTATTTCCTCCATTTATACTTTATCTTATCCGTTCTTCCTAAATTCTTTAATAGAAACCAACTATCCCCAGTCGGAATACATAAACACTGAACAAAATATAGTTGAACATATACACCGTGGAGCAACTACAAATTATGCCAAATTGAAAAGCAAAACATCGGACGAATTCAGAATGAAGACTGGACTAAAGCAGTCCCTTTCTACTTAATTTAATGCTTGGAAAGGTCAAACGTGAACGAAAGATAAGAAATATTAAGAAGGAATCGAAAAGAATTAAAAAAGAAAAATAATCCTAAAACAAAGTTTATGGAAGTAACAACAGAAAGAAGAAAATGATCAAAAATCGCAGAGAAGAAGGAAAGTGAGTTAAAGTTTGATAGTGTGAAAGAATTTTTAGGAACCTTGTTAACCAACAAGTGTAGAGGAGGAAAAGAGGAGAAGAATTGCTAAATGTAACAATAGAAACCCTGTTAACCAACAATTGTAAAAGAGGAAAAGAGGTGGACTGAAGATTTGCTAAATGTAGCAAATGTGCGGGGTTTAATTAAACAACGTGTTAAAATCCAAAAACATTTCAAAATTCCAAATCTACAAATCGATGATAAGACCAACCGCATATTATACAGATGCGTAACGTGAGTTTTAAACAAGAATGAATGAACAACAGTGAATTTAAATCTGGGAGAGAATAATTCTGGTTAACCGACGTGAGCTGGGAAAGAAGATCAAATGCAGGCGTATAAATAACAGAGATAATGAAAGTGCGCAGACTACATTAGACATCTAGGAAGAATGGAAGACTCAAGAATAGTGGAGTATATTGCTTGCAAAGAAAAGTACTAAAAGTAAAGGATAAAGGAATAACAGATTGAAAAAAATATATGGGCCCAAAATATTTTTCATCTGTACTTGAATTATGCAATTCTTAAAATGAATATACGAAATTTTTAACTTTTCGACAAAATTACAGCACCATTTATTATAGCGACAAAAAATGTTTCTTCGAATTTATCTTGATTAAACGGAAGCCAGTGAATCCAGAGCACGTCATATGTAAGTGCGTTTAATTAGGCTATTTATAAATGACATCACACCAATTTCGAGCATTCCAAGAATTTCGAAATTAAATGTTCGTCGTTCGAACTAAAACCGTTACCACTTTTATGTGGACTTTGCGGTAATACAACAAACAAGTGAAAATGTTTTTGTTGTAGAACCAATTTCATTTCAAGAAATTTTGTTGTGAAAATATCGTTCCAGAGTGATAATACAGAACGAACAAAAATATAGTTAGTTTACTACTAACCAAATGATTGTCATTTTTAATCTTATAAACATTCAACAACAAAAATGAAACGTATTTTCTAAAGAATAACATTTGTAATTATCAAATGTATTTCCAAAGTCGCAGTTTAAATGTTTACGATTGTATTTTACGAACAATTCAAGTGAGATAGTAGTTATTGAAATTTTTATAACAACAATATTGTTTCCAGAGAAAATCAAAAATAAACGATGATTCATTTGTAATAGGACGTACGGTAATCAGTGTTTGTGCCTAATAGTTATAATTTAAAAACTTGTGATTGCTTACGCTTGTGTTCTGTATTTTCTTGGGGATTCATTCGTATTTAATATAATATTACGAAATACAAAAAAAGTATTTGCTTTTTTTTTTTTGTAATAAACGTGTTTCCTTTGAAAATACAGATTCAGAATAAGTCGAACTATAAAGCTGAGATAAGTTCGTTAATTTCAAGTAATAATTACTGTACATGTAGTACTTCATTTCTTAATTCTTAATTCACGTGCCCTTTATATTGTTATATTGTTATGCTTGTCCTCTCACGCAGTTTATTCAATGCCATGTTGAGATTTGAGATCGTTAATGTTTTAAGGAGTTACGGAGATGTTCAGATGGAAACTCAGGATTACGTTTGTGTAAATACAAGCGTATATTAATTAGAACAGCACAAAATGAAAATTCGTTCATAACAATTATCTGACAACATGTATAATTACATAAAACATGTGAAATTCACTATTAATTAGAGAGCCAGGAAAGTTTACTTTATAATTATACTAATGAGACCCTCATACCTTGTTTAGAAATAGGTTCATTTAACCTTTCGCTTTATTTCATGAAAAAGAAGTCGTAGTAAGTACTGCATTTTGTGAAACTTGCGATAATAAACGAAAGTTTAAATTATCTTTGAAAATTCAAATAAGCGTTAGCAATTTTAAATAGTTGAACCTTAAAAATTTGTTATCGCAAACGTGCGTTCCCTTTACTTCTTTAGCACTTCAATTCCACAGAATAAATTTTACTTACATAAGTAAAAATATTTGAGGAAAGCGCAAAAATTATTTGGCTTTGCTTGCTAATATATTCATATTCATAAAGAAATGTAGGCGAAGTATTGTTGAGAATCGCTGATCTAACCTACGCCCAAATGAATTAAAATTTTACAAATTTTTTACAAGTTCTGTAATATAATTTGATTACTAACAAATTATTGATTTTAAACGCTGAGAAAAAATTTAAGCTTCAATTAATAAAAAAAAAAAACTCCTCTACTAGACGTTACTGTATTATATTATCATTAAAGATATTAATTATAAAAAATGTTAGTTTTGGAAATGAAGAAGGGCAAAATTATTAAAAATTAAACTATTTGTTTTATTATCCAGTTGTCCTTTTTTAGGTTATCCTTCAACGAAATTCCACATATAAACGATAGTTCGTGGTCTCAACAATATTTTATAGGATTTAATTACTGAGATTTGTTTTTTCAATGGTTTCCTTATGGGCATTTTCACCGCAACGTTTAAGTAAAACCTAAAATTATCTTTTACATTATTGTGTCATGGTTTCTACTGAAATTAAACCCAGTTTAAAATTAAGTCAGAATGATGCAACCAGCACTTGGTCTTTTTGGCTGTAAAAAATTTATTACTTGGCAAAGACGTCGAGAAGCACAATAATTTAATAATTATGTTTTGTAGTAAATACGTTACACTTACTTATGCATTTGCACACATAAGTTTAAATTCAACGCCTTTTTTTGTCTTGACATCGCAAATATAAACAAGCTTCGTAGGTCAGTTCCGAATCATCACAATATCAATGCTCTTGAAAGGTAGTCCCTTTATCCAAACTTATTGTTCTTCTAAGAATTTTTGTTAGAATATCAAATTTGAGTCGTAAGTTACTCTGATCTTTTGCTGTAGATAGTTCCAGTTTATCATTTCAGCTTTTCCTTCCATATATTTTGGATTAATCTTTTAAATTACTGATCCAACTAAATTTTATGGGTTTAACATTTTCACAATATTGGAATATGTATCTTAAAAGAAGCAGTAAATGATAAATATTTTAGACATAATTTTATCATCGGTATATAATGATCTCTGTTTTCTCTTAATTCATTGTTGCTTAATAAGCTCTCATAACTTGCTTAGTATTTAGGCAATTTATTTTTGTCTTCAGTTGTATTAGTTTTTTCTGTTCCCGTGCTTCAGTCAGTTGTACTTCTGCAAGAAAAATATTTCAGTAAGAAATGTTTTATATTGCTTTTGTAGGTAAGGAGAGTTCCGCCAATAACGAATTCATTTAAATACGTTATATTAAATGAATAATGTTTACCTTTGAGCCCTAAAAATTTTAAATGGCAAGTGGTATTTATAAACTTATCATTTGAAAGCCCAATCGATGGACTTTACAGAACTGTTTGAATTTTTCAATTCTGATCATTACTTCCCGAGTTAGTGAGCTCTGAATATTCAACCTTTCTTCATTTTTTATGTCACCTTGGAGATTAGTTGCTTAAAAAATACTGAAATAGGTGAATTTTCTTTGCAAGGACACATGTTTTGCCCCAAAATTTTTTCGCTTTTTGTTAGTTACAGACCCGATATCAAAAAATGAAAAAAGTTTGAATATTCAGAGCTCAATAACTCGGGAAGTAATGATCAGAATTCAAAAATTCAAGCACATCTGTAAAGCCTATCAATTGAGCTTTCAAATGATAGATACCACTACCCATTTAAAAATTTTAGGGTGAAGTTCGCCTCCCTTTTAGGGTTGCAACTAGGTGACTGCAAATAGCTAAAACATGTGTCCCTCTTCCAGAGATAATTGACCTGTCCGAGCGTTCTAAATACCTGAAAGCACGTCTGTTTCGTTTTCGGTGGGCCACTCTGTATATTGTTTCAGAGTCTGCCATAAAAAAGTAGAAATAAAAATATTGTGCCGACTAATTCTGCCTACCAAGTCTCAACATATTATTTATGCCAGCTCCAATTTTGTCGATGTATCGAAGAGAAATTAATGGTTCTATTTATGAATTGAGTTTTTCAATTGTATTTGCAATGATTTTTTATTCGTAAAATCTAAATAAGTACTTGATGGTAGTTGATACTCAGCCTATCTCCATTCTACGCATTTTTTTGATATAAAAGTTATTAACGTTTATGGTGGATTCCAATTATAGATACTAATATTTGATTGATCGCAAAATAAAATAAACCCACGTCATATTTTCTGTTGTCTTGCCGTATCAATAAAGAAAAATCAGAATTTCAAAATAATTTGATATCATTTATTGTATAAGCAATAAAACTTAAATTGAAGTGTTTTATATATAGTACGGTTATTCACTCATAAATATTTTTTATAAATGGTTATTGGAAACGTATAATAAATTATTTATTTTTATATACAAAATTGATTGCATCCGTTTAGTGATTAATAAATTTATTATAGTATTAAATCGATATTGTTGCTTATTACAAATATTATTACTTCCGTTTGCTACAAATATTTCGATAGTTCAATGTATTCTCGTGTTATGTCGTCACCGACTGCATTGTTTCTTTAACACTATAATCATAATAAATTTCACGTAACATTTAGTGAACACAATACATTGTCTTCCATTTTTACTGGAATTAATATTTCCGTTCTTTATTTTCAGACTGACTGAGCCATTCCATTCTAATATCATCGAGTTCGTTGAACACCCAAACCTTATTCATTAGAAATGTGCAAACGGATTTTTTTTTATTATTATTTATTTCGTCCGGTTTCATAAATAATTGGTTATGAATCAAGAAAACGTAATGAAGCATAGTTCATTAATTTTTCGATTTTCCATGTAAACAATGTTATTCCAAACAATTATATTTTTTATTAGTATACAGCCTGTTCACGAGAACATTCTACAATACCTAACTTTTTTATTTAAATAGATACAAACTTGGTTAAATGGACAAGTTTAAGTAACTTGCAATGCGCATTTTGCGCAATAAATTATAAAACAAAAGAACTTCGCGTTGCTAAGATACAAGCATAACGATTAATTTTTTAAATTGAACACCCTGTATATTTTTATATTTTTAAGTTGCTCTGGTTGTCTGCTATAATTAATTATGACTATTTTCTCGAAAACCGCTATTAAAAGAGTTTTGGAGAAAATAATTTTGCAAATTTCATTATAATTATAATAGTGGTAAATAAATAATTTATAATACATTTCTTTTATTATTATTGATTTGTCATCCATAAAACATATTGGTGCAATTCGAAGGACGAAAAACATTTGTAAAACAACTTGTTGTAAGAGGAGGATAACAATAGTTCTTTTGCTTTTTGATTTTTATTATTTATTACTTTATTTTTTAACTCATTAACTAGCGAGCCTAGAGGAAAATTGTCTTATAATTAATTATAGCAGGCAATCAGAGCAACTTAAAAATATAAAAATATACAGAGTGTCCAATTTAAAAAACTAATCGTTTTGCTTGTATCTTAGCAACGCGATGTTCTTTTGTTTTATAATTTATTGTGCGAAATGCGCATTGCGAGGTACTTAAACTTCGTCCATTTAACCAAGTTTGTATCTCTTTAAATGAAAAAGTTAGCTATTGTAGAATGTTCCCGTGAACAGGCTGTATAACACGGAAAATGCATACATGTATATAGATCATACAACCGTTCGGTTTAAGCAGGTCAACAACCAGAAGGGTCATGTTAATATCCCGTAATCGTGATAACCTTGAATTTTCATCTTCATCAATATATAGCGTATACTACGTAATTTTTATTTACGAAAGAATAATTGTTATTTCGTTAATACCCACACTGTATGACTTTTGAAATTTTCCAAGACTAAGCCGTTTTTATCTACGGAAATATTCAATAGATATGCTACGTGTTTACTTGTTCGGGAAATTGTGTTTATCAAGGGAATATCCCGAGAAAATAAAAACATTTTTTAAAAAGTTGCATTAATCAGTATTATTTTTAAATAAATATATAAAAATAACTGCTATTAGATTCATAATATGTGACTTATGTATATTCTTTATCTTTATGCAATAACTTCAAGCAAGTAGTAAACAAGTAGCACGATGATTAATTAATAACCATTTATTATAATAACAATTATTATTATTATATGCTTTAACAATTAGATACGTCTTTAACCACGACTAATCAACAAATAAATTCAATGAATTCGATTGCTCTTTATATAACAGGTTCTGCAACAGGTATCACCTATTTTTAAAGTTCTCTCTAAATACGTGAAGTAATCGAATAAAATAAATTTTGGAATAAATATATACTTTATTATGTGCAATTTTAAATTTTTTTAAACGTCCTCCGTGAGCGTCAATGCATACTGCAATCTTTTCTTAAATTTAAATTAAAATTTTACATCACCCGTCCTAGCAGCTCTGAATTAATCCTCTCTATTTCTTCCGAAATGGACAGCTTGCAGCAGAAGTTCTTGCAATGTTTGAGGGCTCCTTGGATAGACTTTGTGCTTCATGTATCCCCATAAGAAAAAATCTGGAGCCGACAAATCAAGTGAATTTGATGGCCAAGTAATGTCGCCAAACCTCGATATCAAGTGGTCAGGAAACATATTATATAACACGATTCGGGTTTGCCTGTCTGTATGTCCATCTTGTTGGAACAATAATTTATTTTGTCTACATATCTGGAATTCTGGCCATAAAAATGTTTCCAACATGTGAATGTAGCGTTCAGAATTAATGGTAACCACTACATCATTTTCTTCGAAAAAATACGGCCCCACAATACCAATTTTAAGATCATGCAGAGGTTTTTCGTGAAGCCGTTGTGGGTTTTCCGCAACCCAGTAGCGGTGGTTTTGTTTGTTAATAAATCCGGTTAGATGAAGGTGAGCCGCATCTGTCATCAACAAAAAATGTAGTTGATTTTATCAATCTGCAGAATTTGCAAAAACATGGATCTCATACAGACGGACATGTAAATCTGAATGCAGAATTATCAATAAACTTCTTTCAGAAATGTGCACAATCATTTAATGTTTTAATGCGAATCGCTGTGCACTTTTTAAAGGGAGCTACACACCTCCGATTATCTGCGATAAACTGTGTGAACTGCGCAGTTTACACCAATTTTCACGCAGATAAAAAGTCTGCGCATTCGGACCTTCTTTTGCAACGATAACCTGCGCAATTTATGCAGTTTATCGTACAGTTTGTTCAGTTGCCGTCACTACACGACGACTACGGTCTCAAAAAAAGAGTTTTGCGGAGCATTTTGCAGTGCTTTCCGTATTGCCACCCATGTTTCTATTATTATCCCTCCGAGTGCCTGAGGAGATACTTTCATTGAAAATTTCAAATCTTGAAACCTTCTCCCAGTTGCCAGGAACCGAAGAGTCACAAGCAGTCTCACATGCGGTGATATTGCTTCTCTCAAGACTTTTTTCCTTTTTTCCAATGAGGGGAGCAACTTTGCTCAATAAAATTTGAAATGCATTTTCGTCCATCCTTAATTTTTATAATCGTTAATTTCCCCTTCTTCTTGTAACTCATTCAGTAAGTGGTAATCACTGGGCAAAATGCTTATTTGCAAATACCAATCTTTGCACCAACGTTCGCGGCGTTTTTGCCTTTTTCCATCTTCTTCTTCCAGCAACACTGCTGCAATTATGCAACAAACTGCGGCCCTTCTTTTTCTGTCACCCATTGAACTTTATTTATAAATAAACTTTGGTATTAGAACCAAATCTCTCAAAGGTAAAGAGAAAACTGAAGAAAAATCGGACGGAACTGAGGCGAAAACTGAAGGTATCCTACACACCTCCAGTTCAGATAAACGTACAGATTTTCACACAGTTATTTACGACAGATAACTGCGCAGATAATTGGAAGGTGTGTAGCATCCTTAAGATAGCTTGTCTAACACGATCGACATTTTCGGGTGTCCTTACTGTATGTACGCCACCTCTAAATTTTGAGGCAATATTTCCGCCATTACTCTACAAACATTATTGTTTGCCGGGTTAAAATTCTTTCGTGCCTTGGAACATTAAACTCGCGACGAAATTGCCTTTGAACTTGCACAACAGATTGACTTGCTATGAAGCTTTTAACTTTTAACTACGTAAACGCGCTGATTAGTAGGAAATTTATGCATAATTAATTAAATTGCATTTATTGACGCACACAAATCTGACAGCAGAACTATCAACAGGAAAATATTTCATTAATCACGGCTTGATCAAAATAGGTGATACCTGTTGCAAAACCCTGTGGTATTTGAATACGTGCTAAACGTGACTATTTTTCACTTCTTTTTATCTCCTAGAATGAACAAATTGCAATTCGTTTATTGGGTTTAGTTTGCAAAAAACTCGCTGTAGCTATCCTTCAACGAATCTGTTTCGTGATGTGCAAAGATCTGTTCTTATAAAAAAAAATTTTTTTAACTTGAATGGGAGAATAGGAAAAATCCCGAATCGTTCGGTGTTTGGGTGGGAATGGGACTTAAATCTTATTACACTGCTTTCTCTTTTTTAATATTCTGGCTTTCTCTCATACTCATATATTTCTTTGTGTCTCCCGTCATACCTTTAAAGATATTGCCATATCTCATACTCCATTCTTCATCATCATTTCCGCCTCACACCTTCTGTCTCTTTTGTTGACTTTATTTCTTTCCCATCTTTGTTTTCGCTTCATCGATTTCTGTGTGATCCGTGTCACTATCCGGTACACTATTCTCCTGCTTTCATGTCGCACTTAATAATCTTCCAGCTTCTCAATAGATGATAGGTATAAAATAAGTTAATAAAATATAAAATTGTAAATAACACTGGTTTACAAATAAAAAAAAAAAAAAATCTGTGCATTAGGTGCCACTATATTCTTCTTGTGAGAATGTAGAAAACGAATCGGTGAGAGGTTCCACCGAGAAATAAAGATACTAAGCGGCGCTACCAAGGATTTTGGGATCAGGGAATGATGGGAGATTATATCTGGTGCCTCATATGAGAAACGGATTCCAAAATAAACAGAAGAAAAAACAGAAGCCAAAATTATGTCTAATAATCTCATATTATATTGAAATAGTACAATGAAAATAAATGGAATAAATAAAATACAATAAAAATACAAAAATTGAGAAAAAATTGAATTTTGTTGCTTTCACATATAATTGATCATAACTTCGGCATTTTTACGTAGATTTCATTCTAAATACCTTTTTCTCTTCGTAAAAGTGCAAACTCTACTTAAAAAATAAGAAACTAGGTATATTTCCACGACTTATACTTTTCCGCGGCGATAGATTGAATTATCGATTTTGAATAGGGCCAAAAAAAAATTGTCATATGATAGCCCATTGCACTGAAACTACTGAAGCGACTGAAAAACAAGATTAGTAACATTTATTGGTGATTCGATTATCTTTAATTTGATATGCTGAACGGCGAGATTGGTCTTTCCTAACTCGAGATATGCTTCAAATAGTCAAAATACCTGCGAAAAAAACCAAAAAATTTTGAAGGGCCAAAGCACACAAGAAAATTATAGTGGCACCTAGTGCACATAATGGCTGTAAACTAGTGTAATTAATGTATATAATTATTTACTGTGCTTACATACCTAGTGGAAAATAAAAAATGGGATATATTTTGTTAAATTTTACTCATTAATGCAGATAGAGAGTGTTTGTTTGTTTTTCTTCTATTGTTACTTTTTTTTGATTATTCACAATATTTTACCTTTAGTTATTTTTCACCATTAGATATTCTTTCAAATAAAATTTTTATTTGATTACAATTTGTTAAAGACCTTTTCATGCTCTCCCATATAGGAACCATGGGTTCAATTAACTCCCTTGTTTTTCTGATGTGCGTCACAGATCAACATAACAAAATGTTTGTTTTTTTAAATTAATTTATTTGTTTTGTCTTACTGTCTTAAATCAAGCAACGAAAAACTTTATCGTCGACACATATAAATTAGTCATTGGTTTTAATAAAATAAGTTAATCGGATTTTACGTCTGGTGGATTTGGCACACAGCACAGACACATTTAGCCGAGACGGATATTTCGACTCGCGTACTACTAATTATATAAGGGAACCAGCTTACGGCTATATTTAACAATTGGTGTACTTTAACGACCACCGAACACTGACAGCAATGTCACATTGTTTATGTAGGTGGTGGAACACGTTGCCAAATTTTGTTTAGAAGAGTATAAATTTTATGATTAAATTCGCGAAATTTTCTTGTTTTGAAGTAACGTTCAGTGTACTAATTCGAAGTTGGCCCATACACACAATATAAACAAACAGTATCTGTGTTTGTGAACACGTTTTTTGGAGAAATAAAAGCAGTGCTAATGCGTTTTAAATTATTGTCGACTGGTGCCAGTGGACACGTGCACATATCATAACAAAATTCTTACCGAAAAAAGGTCTAAGGTTGGACACGGAAAGATCTAGTAACTATTAACTATAAATGGGACTGTGTTCGAGTTTTATGTTTTGTCTTAATTAGCAGAAACCATAACCAAATATGTTAAGTCCTATACATTGAATTATATGAAATTAGTAAGTTAGGGGTTATGATGAATATTAAAAAAGCATTTCTTTTGTTGACGTTAAAAGAGAGTCATAGTTGTTTACATTTCGTGGTATGATCCTGATTCATTTAGAAATCTTCTAGAATATATATTTTTGGTCGTATACATTTTTTTAACACGGTCACTTTTCATGAAGGGTTCACAGTGGAAAGCCATTGGTAATTTCGTCACATTTATTCACGTCGGGCAAATACAACTATTTTGTTGGTAATAACATATTTTATTACGTACATTATTTTGATTTTAAATTAAATTTTTAATTGAATAACATTTCATAATATATTTCACATAAATAAGCTAAAATTATTTCGTACTGTTAATGCACGTACAAAATTATGTACTGTCAATGCCAAGTAAATGTTGAAATTGTTGCTCAATCATATAAATAGGTTTTGTGGACATTCAAATTGTAATTTATGAAATACTGATATTTATGTTTAATTAAATTTAGAACTGAAATAATTTAAATATTTTATTGACATGTACAATAGAAAATTTTAAAAATAATGATTGTTATATTCATAATAAATTATTACGTTGAAATAATTACAAATTTCAGAATTTAGGCATTATATTATCATTTTGTCATCATTTTACCAGCACGATCCTTACTCCCTATTTGCCCTCAGGCAGTTCGTAGTCCATTGGCGGACCATAGAAACAATAGTTTACACTATATTATACCCTTTTATCATAAACACTCAAAGCGCACTTTAAATCTATTTTCTAAGAAAAAATAAAAAACCTATTGTAATTGCTTCATTTGTATCGATAGTGATTAAATCAAATAATTTGCCTGATAACTAATGGCAAACAGATAGAATAGGGAACGACAAATAAATTGCTAAGCAATGTAATGTGCTAATTAATGAGATATATAGTGTCCACGGAAAAACGAAACTCTCTCAATATCTAAGAATCAAAATTTTTTTCTTAAAATCTCTGAAATACGTAAATTTTAGATCGATGGGGGACAACTTTTGGCGAAGAGATGATCTCCATATCTTCGTCCCCTAGCCGCAGGGGTGCCAACCCTAAAATTCCCAAATTAAATTAGGGGTTCAGTGATACCTCATTTAAAAGTTTACATAACTTGTATTTCAACGGTGTATCAATTTTTGAAATCCATAGATTCGTTTTCGAGAAATTAGCTTTTCAAGATAACTAAGGTATAAAACAGAAACGAACCTTTCTTAAATGCTTCATCTTTAAAACCATGAATTTGGAATTTGACTGCAAATTATTAACTCTGTAGCTACAGGCGACATGCATCACATGACATTAACACAACGAATTTTGGAAAATAAGAATCTTCTTTAAATATTTGTTTATCATGATTGTAAATTTTTTTTTAATGGTGCGGTAAATCGGCATAATTGCAGATACTGGAGCGACGACAATCCTCACATTTACCAAGAGCAACCCAACATCCGCATCAATTAAATATGTGGGCGGGTGTTCTTGGTGACCACATCGTAGGCCCTTTCTTTATTTACGAAAATGTAAATGGTAATGCTTATTTAAACCTGTTAGAAGACTACATTGCTCCAATGATTACTGAAATCATCGACCAAGTTCTTATGGAGGAGGAATTGGTTTTCCAATAAGATGGAGATTTTCTGGTTGATGGATAGGACGGAGAGGCCCTACCGTGCAGTGACCCCTGATATTTTTCAAAATGTACGTCGCAGGTTTGAGCAACGTTTGTATAATTGTATGGAAGCTTTTCTTTTTCTTTTTTTGGGTTTTTGAGGCGATGTGTGAACTTGAGATAAAATTAAAGGCCTAAATCTTTATTCATACCAAAATTTTCTTTTTTGCAAAAAACAACACAAAACTTTTACTGAAGATGCCGAAATATATCGGCGAAACGTATAAAAAAAAAAAAATTTATGAATAAAGATTTATGCAGACCAAATGTGCCATTAATTTGATCTGAACTTCACACATCGCCTCAAAAACCCAAAAAAGAAAAAGAAGAATAACCAATTTCACCGGCGAAAAGAAACAAAGAAAACATCGAATTGTATGGAAATTGTGGGACGCCATTTCCAACAACTACTCAAATAAATCTTGACGGTTTTTCTAATTAATTTGTCGTTTCTGTTTTGAACGTTATTTATCTTGAAGAGCTAATTTCTAAAACGAATCGATGGATTTCAAAAATTGATACACCGTTGAAATGCAAATTACGTAAGCTTTTAAACGAGTTATCACTCAACCCCTAGTGTAGTTTAGGAATTAAAGGTTGGCACCCTTGCGGGTAGGGGGTTGAAGATATGGAGATCATTTCCTCACCAAAAGTTAGTTATCTAAAATTTACGTGTTTCGGCGATTTAAAAAAAATTTAGAATCTTGGATAGTAAGAGTGTTTAATTTTTTCGTGGACAGCCTATATGTATGTTGACAATGTAAGCTTTACAAACAAATCCATTTTTAGTTGCACAATGCTTCATCACAAATTTTTGAATTTACCAGTATATTTCTGTAAGATGTTGCTTTAAAAGAAAAGATTAAGCTCTGGTCGATTATATTTTCAAAACTAGATGGATATTCTTATTTAAAAATATATATGATTTCAACTATTTGAAAATGTAATTATAATAAATAATAAAGGATTACAGTCGTAAGAATAAACGTTGGGTGACTGAACTCAACATTTTCTTATTGTGGGAAAATTTATCGTGATTTAAAATTAATTCCTTTTATGTCATTTATAAGGCTAATAATATTGAATGAACGCCATTTTAACCAAACGAAATTTCACGACAATTTCCATCCCAAAATTTCACG
This sequence comes from Lethrus apterus, assembly GCA_018397195.1. Classification (NCBI taxonomy): domain Eukaryota; kingdom Metazoa; phylum Arthropoda; class Insecta; order Coleoptera; family Geotrupidae; genus Lethrus; species Lethrus apterus. The sequence continues at coordinate 2,204 of JAFFZR010027504.1, read as the reverse complement.
ACAATTTTCATCTCAAATTTAATAAGTCAAGTTCCTCAGGACTTACATTGACCAAAACGTAACGTTTAGAAAAATAATTTATTGTGTGTCAGCAAATTTGTTTCTAAAAAATATTCCCGATATGCTCGTACTTAAAAAGATGTGAACAAAAAATCTATTAATTTCTGTTTGTAAAGAATTAGAATTCAATATAGTAATGGTAGTAACCCGTGGGAGGTAAACCGTACATTGTATCATTCCACCCTATTAAGTCGCGTAAATAATTTTTGTATGCAAAACAAATATAACAAGTTACGACTACAGATCTGTACTTTCTTATTACCTAAAATTTTACCTTAAATTTGAATATTTTCATATTTAGAGTGATGCTAAAAGTAGTAAACCTTTGGGGGTAAACTCTATATTTTTATATTTAGAACGATCTTAAGGGGGTAAACTCTATGCATATATAGGATCATTCTGAAATATGTACTGATATTTTAACAGGTGATAGCTGACAATAGCCCAACGTCAAATATGCAAAAATGACGGTCCTATGTTGGAGGGTGTGCCAGAAAAAAATATTTTAAGTTTTGAGTAAAATATGACAATAACGCCGAATTATCATCAATAAAGGTTGTTTGGCAACATTTCGTGTTATTCTCGCAAAAGAAAATTGATTTTCAACGCGACACATATTGAAATGGACACAGGACCGCACTTAGAACCGAATGTCCATATAAAACTGACATTTTTCGAAAATTTAAAATGAAGATGGGACCGCCGTTTTTGCGGATTTGGGTTTGGGTTAAGGTCAGCTATCACCTGTTAAAATATCAGGACCTCTTTCAAAATGACCTGTATAATTCAATAGCAAATTTTCACCTTTATTCAGTCATGTGAGTAACTTTTTTTATGCAAAATAAGTGAAGGTGGCTTATTCATATTGTTATATTGCGTCAAATAAATAATCTAGCAAGTGTTGAAAATTAATTACTGTGAAATTGATGAAATGATACAAAACTTCGCAATTGATCATTCTCGGAGACGCAACTAATCAGTGCTTTGTATCAAAAAGATCAGTGTTATCTCGAAAACTGATGTATAAATAAGACTATACGCGTATATCAAAGGTTTCGAAAATCTGTTAATTCATGTCCTGTGTTTATACGTAGATAACTATATACATAATACATACATACTTAAAATATTAATAAATAATACATGTTATTTCATTTAAAAATTATGAATTTGTTAGTGAAGCTTTGAGCTTAACGATATTTACCGGCTTATCGGTAAATAACCATTTTAAAAAAATTATCTTTTTTTTCTTCCTTGAGCGTGCAACCAAATTGAAACTCGAGTAATAAATATATTTTATTGCACAACTCGAGTTTCAATTTGGTTGCACGCTCAAGAAAAAAAAAGATTAAAAAAAGAAAGTATTATAATCAACCAAGAATTTGACACTAATTTTAAAAAACTTAAAAATACAACGACATCTATGATAAATAGTATTATTCGGAAAAACAAAAATATATATATTTTCATAGGATTATTAAAATAATCGATTAGAACAAACATTTTAATATGTTAAGGGTTTTCCAGTTTATAGTTCTTTATGCTACATTTATACAGGGAGGTGCATAAAAAACGGACAGAGCTGTAGTATCGTTATTAGTCATCCGATTTTCAAAATTCAAAAACCGCATTGAATTGTTCAAAGCCCGCTATAAACTGGCAGTTATATGTTATGTTATATGTTTTATTTTGAAGCGCCTCTGAACAACGATTGTCAACTTTTTTTTTTTTTAATGGCAGCATATCTTTTTTTTCTTTTTTTCGAATTCTACTTTTTTTTCTAAACACAGCGATATAATAAAATCATATTTTGCACGAACCGTAGCCGTAAAAATCAATTAAAATGTGATCACAGTGAAATGCAATTATGTAAGCCATGAAACAAGTTATCCAGATAGAAATCTTCCTAGCTTTCAAAAATTTTGCAGAGTAGAAGCTAATTTGCGACAATTTGGTGAATTCAAGAAACCAAAAGTTCTAGTGCGAAAATTAGATGAAGAATTAGAAATGAATGTTTTGCTAAATGTGGAAGAAACCCCCAATACGTCTTTAGCTAAAATTGCGCAAAATTTTGGGGCATCGAGAAAAACCGTCATTGCAATTCTGAAGAAACATAAGTACAAGCCATACATCCCTTGTAAAAT